>APFE030503722.1:4106-36963 GCA_000404065.3 Pinus taeda
CTGAAGGCGGTTGATACTGGCCTTGGGGTTGATAACCCTGGGGCACATACTAATACTAGGGTTGCTGCCCTTGAGGTACGTAAGAATATTGACTCTGGGGTTGATAGTGATATGAAGGTTGACCTTGGGGTACATAAGAATATTGGGGTTGACCCTGGGGCACATATTGGGCCTGGGGTTGACCTTGAGGGATGTATTGTCCCATAGGGACATACTGCACTTGAGGTTGCCCCCCAGGCGCAAATTGAGTACCCTGAGGTTGCCCCCCAGGCAAATATGGAGTACCCTGAGGTTGCCCCCCAGGCAAATATGGAGTACCTTGAGGCTGCCCCCCAGGCGGTAACTGACTACCTTGAGGCTGACCTGACATCATCAGAATTTCTTCTGCACTCAACTGACTATTACCACTACTTCCAGCTAATAACTTCGGCTCATAGGGACGAGGAGATGCTCCTGAAAAAGTACCAGAAATGGACTGATACCCAACTGGAACAGACGGACCGCCGTATAAATAGGCGTCTGGAGATGACAGACTAGACATATATACAGGAGTAGAAAAACCTCTAGGTGGAAAAGGAAAACGAGGTGGAGAAAAACTGACTGAGTTGTCCAAAAAATTGGTCAACGAAAGATACCAAGTAGTGGCTCGAGGAGGACTATAAAATATAGACTCACGCTCTCTGAGATCGAGAGCAGGTAGATCTTCTTCTAGATAAGAAACGCCTAGATCTTCTTCTGGAGCAAATTCTTCAATAGAAATCAAACCAGAGGGAAGATTTTCGGTGATGACTCTTTCTACCTTCGGTGAACCAGGAACACTAGAAGATGGAGTAACAGGTTTGGATATCTGAGGTTCTTCACCTATATCATCGGCAGATGCAACACTACCAGTAAGTTCGGAAACCCCAACAGCTTCAGGATCGTAACCTGTTTCTAGATCTTGGTAATCTGGGTGGACTACCAATGAAGATTCTCCTTCTTCTGGTGGACTTATTCTACTGCCGCCAGGAGTTACAAGGATTTTTAATCCTTCGTAATAAGGCCGGTCCTCTTCAGGAGGGGCACCACGTGCTCTATGGGATCGCCTCAAAATCTCGGCCAAACTAACAACTTCAGGAGACTCGCCCCGCAGTCTACGGGAGCATCTCGGTGATTCAGCCACAGCTAAAAACTTTTAACTACTACACACGAAAACAAAGCAAAATCTCAAGAAAAACACCTAAAGTCGCTAAAGAACCAATCAATTTTGAAACATACGCCTAAAGAATCTAGGGCGTCAAACCAAACACAAACAGTAGCTTCCGGACAAAAAACACTAGTTGGTGATGAAATCCAACCTCGTAGGATTCAGTACAGAAAAAGCGGGTGGAACAGTTACCCCGACAACCTGCTTAATGAATAGACTGGACCAAGTTCCTCCACTTTAACCGTCTCGAGTGAAGTGAAGCCCCCAGAAAATCCAAGTGAGTCTAGCCGACGTCTGCTCCAGGTACAGTGGGATCTTCCCTCCACCGTCACCTTCGGTAGAATCCTAAGATAATGGTCACTAAGGTTACCAACAACAACAAATACACCTGGGGGAATAGTCTATGCTTCGACAGCACGCAAGGGCAGAGTATCAAGCTCAATCCCCTTACCGGCTCCTTGACAATAATCCAAGGTTTACCGATAAGTGACCCCAGGCTCCTCGACAATGGTTAATCTGAGGTTTACCATTTGTAATACGTGCGTGTCTGGAGTCGTTCCCAACGAGGGAGGATTGATCCCCTCACTGGTTCGGACACGAGCTCGTGCTTCTCCTTTAAGAGGAGCTTTCCCAGAGTATAAATGCAACAACTGGATTTATCCTATCACAAGATAAGCTACTTGTTTGGTTTAATACTCTTGGAGAGTTAATTACTCACCTACTCCAAGACACTAGCCTGATCTGTGTTGGTGCTTCAGAGCCCTAGAAAAATAAAAATTTCTAACTTAATTTTACTTTAAGCGTTGATTTTAATGGCTGTTCTTTAAGACAAAGGTGATGGAGATGAAACTTGATGGTGTATAGACTCGACTCCAATTCTCTAAAAGATGCACGTAAGATGATTTACACTATTTTCTTTTCAATGAATTTTCTAATTAAGAGAGTTGAGAGAATGCATTCTTTTGATAAAAACAACTTTCTTAAAAGACAATCAAAGAAACAATCTCTTTATCTTTTCAAAGCGCACAAAACATGACCACTCATTACTTCACGAAAAAATCCTTTCTCTTTCAAAGACGTCAAACGCTACTCTAAAACAAACTTTGCAAAGGAGACCTTTTATATTTTCCTATTTAATAAAGCATGTAAAACTAATCTAATCAAAGCAATTTCAAGATCTATGAAAATCTATGAAAACTCACTCAAAAAGCAAATCAAAGGGAATTTATCTAAATTTACCTAACAAGTAAATCTAAGAAGCAAAAGCCTACTAAGATGATTCCAGGATGTTTTACTTGGCAACAATCAATCCAAGGACTAGTTTATGCAGAATCACAAACTAATCAAAACAAAAAATCAAACTCTTTTTGTTCTTTTTGAAAATGAAATTCACAACTTTAAATGAAAAAGCTATATTGAAATTTCGCAAAGAGACAACTCAAAGGTAGGTTGCTCATGCGGGTAGACTTTACGACTGGTCCGACTCCTA
The DNA here is from genome assembly GCA_000404065.3 of Pinus taeda. Taxonomy (NCBI): domain Eukaryota; kingdom Viridiplantae; phylum Streptophyta; class Pinopsida; order Pinales; family Pinaceae; genus Pinus; species Pinus taeda. The sequence continues at coordinate 6,782 of APFE030503722.1, forward strand.
AGAAGACTGACAAAACCAGAGAGGTTCCACAAGTTCTAAATCCAAAGTCACTACAGGACCAATTCAAAAATCAAACCCTAAGGCTAAAATTTCAATGAATTTCACTAAAACTTTCGACACTAATGGGACAAGTTCAGGTGAAGATTTTTGACAGACAACCAGTGGATCTGGGCAGTAAAGACTAAGAAAAACTAAATCTATAAGGGAAAAAAGGGATAAAAATGAAATTTTCTCAATTTTAACAGGGTACACAGGCAGCCTGTTTAACCAGGTGCGCCCACGCTCTGTGTGCAAAGATACAGTGCGTACAGGTACGCGCAGTGTCTAACTCAGAGGGTGCGTACTACTGCAAAATGAAGAAAAGATAAATTCTAACTCGACTCTAAGCTAAGCCACCCAAAAACACAGTCAAGCAATCAAAAAACAAAAGAAACAAGACTCTTTTCAGATCAAAGTAATACTCAAAGGAAAACTCAATCAATGGATTCCCCAGCGGAGTCGCCAATTTGTCATGCGGAAAAAGTTATTTTTGCTGACAAAACTAACCTCCCTAGGAGTCTAAGACTCTCTAGTGACAAACAAAACAAGTAAGAGCAATCCTTCTCTAAATATGCATTATCCTATGAGAAACAAAGTGTTTTTCGATCTTACCTTAAGTCCAATGCTTGTTGTAGCAGCCTAGCTTCGTTGATCCAGATGAGCTCCTCCTTCACTTTGAAACCTGCATACACTAACAATCAAACGATTACATAACACATGAATATTCCATAAAACAAAGCATATTCAACATATAGACCAAGGAGTATATGAAACAATTCATTAACAACAAATCATTGAGAAGAATGGACTTATTTGTATTAAGGAAACAAAAAAGAAACCATTACAACCTGAGCCTTGGTGTTGTGCAAGTTCCTCCCAGGGTCCAGCAAGAGTTTTCCTCTACTTTGACAAGCTCACCCATTTCCAAATGAAACAAGAAAGGATGGTAATCTCTCCTCATAAGCTTCTACAAGGAAGTCCTAATTCCATCAGCATCTACCCTTTGGAATGTTCAACTTTCAACCTCCCCTCCTCTAGCCCAATGCATGTATTTATAGTGTTCTAGAGGAAGTTATTCAAGTCCAACATCAATGGGATACTCCCTCTTTTGGATGGGGTAGCTTCCCTCTTGATGGGATAAGTTCCTCTATCATAGGGATGCATGAACCATCTGGAGGCGCTCAATACACGTCAAACACTCTTCTAGAAGGCTCTAGAAGTGACCACAAGTAACTTTTTAAAGATGAAACTCGCGCTTTTTGACCTTTACAGGGGTACGCACCTCTCCCTTGACTTACAGAGCGTACAAGTACGCAGGTACAATGAGTTTGGGATGCGTACACGCAGGCAAGGTAGAGAGAACCTGCGTACCCAGAGATAAACATGTTTTTTAGTGACTTTCTCTCTTTTTTGAAGTTTGACATGAAGAGCAGAGGTATTAGGCTTGACAAGGAGGATAATATGACTATTGATGGATCCATATTAACTGCAGATAGTCATGGTGACAAATTTCAGTGTAACAGGTGGGTCCTAACCCAAGAGCTTCATCCCTCTGAGTTAATTCAATATTGAATCAAGAAAAATCTCATTCTTATTACCAAAATAGAAATTTACATCAAAAGTCTTCCACAAGTCTGGAGCTCGAAAATAACTAGTTTTTTGAAATAAAAATTTGAATCCTAATGAGGCTCTAGGCCTCTCTACTTATACAATTGAAGTATCCAATGACTTCCTTAAATTTAGGGAGGCTTGGCTCCCAAACTTGAGATGAACTAACTCTTTGTCTATCACTTGCTCGGATACCTTCTAATCTTCATGACTTGGCTACTTGCACTCCGAGATGGTGTGATTAATGGAGGAATATTCAAGTGGAGGAGGAGTAAATGAGGAGGATTTACCTCCTACAATCTCTCTCCTTTGTCCCATTGAAGTTTCAAACCTTAGTCTTCCCAAAATTCCTTGATTTTCTCTTCCAAACCTACATTCAATGCATATTTGTCCACTAGGCATGATATCTCACTCTAACTCATCTCATTAAACAAAATATGATCAAAACATGTAATAAGTTGTGAGAAAAGTTGGTTTAACTAAGCTAGGAGGTGAATTAAGGCCCATATAATTACCTAATGATGAGGCTCATCGGGAAATGAAGATATTGAGGGAAATATGGATCACCCCACTGAGGAGGCTGGTGTTGATATGGATGTAAAAGAGGAATGATAGGTTGGGGATAGGGAAAATTTTAACGATGGAAATTTATTTTAAATTTTAGAAACTTTGGCGAATAATGCTAGTCCCTAATATGAAAATTGTAAAACGTCTAATTGTTTTTTAATATTTAGATTTCTAATTAATTTATATTAGTATATATAAATTTTTGGTGATTTTAAAGGTAAAATAATTTTATACTATAAAATTTGGGTGAATTATTTTTAGAAAAAAATGGAAATTGACAAATCTTTTATTTGGAAAATATGCCACCTGCAAATATTAGCCCCTAAAAATTTCCCTGTTTAGGGAGGATAAGACCATGAATATTGAGGAAAATATGGATCACACCATTGGGAAGGATAAGACCATGGAGACCAAGGTGAGGTGCTAGGTGGATAACAAGGTTGAAATTGTGCATTATAGCTTGTATTGAAAGAGGAGGGGAAATTCATATCTTGCTGATATAAGTTGACAAATTATGGCTGCTCCGTACCTCCTTCTAATTTATCTATGAAACCTTCTTCTTCTACCTGCACATGATCAAGTGGGGTTTGTGGTGTTGAAGAAAGATTTTTGATTTTATAAAATTGTTTGAATGAGAATGTTAATGTAAAGCAATGGAATATGCCTAATGTAAGTTTTTTTGTTTTTGCAGAAAAGAAAGAGGGAATTATTCAAAGAAAAAGAGAGTGCTTTCTTTGACACCAAACCTGACAATGATACCAAAAATTAATGATCCCCAGTATTGCAACAAGAATGTTGCAACTCCTGAGGCTATCGAATTAAATTATCAACCCCGGGTTCATACAAACTTAAGAGGGGTCAGAACTATATGTGCAGTAGGCACCTTCCTCTTCCTGGTACAAATCCCTCTGATGCAAGTGAAAGAAATTAATGAAACAAATTCCAATGAAAAAAGATCTAGGTAAGCCACCAATAACAATAAACACACCTATTCTACTTGGAAAGGAAAGGAAATCTATTCTATTTGCAAAAAGGTAAGGCATAATGACAATTAAGTAAATATAATATATCTCGTAGGAAATGAAATGAAATGAAATTGAAGGAAACCTATTCTATTTTCCAAGAAAAGAAAAGTCCTATATTACTCTTGCAAGAAGGAAATCACACTTTGCATAAAGTAAATTATAGAAAGGAAGCAAGAAACAAGAAACAAGAAACAATGTAAATTAACATTTAGTAAGCAAGGATTGTAAGAGCTAAATGGTGACCTAACCAAGCCTCCACTCAACCAAAGTGGCCTCAGAACATTCATAGGCTATAAGTCTATTTCTAACATGAATTTAGTATGAATTTGGGTAAGGAAGATCTCGAAAGCAAATTGCTACATGATCTCTACTTCTTAAGATAACTTACCGAATGCCCAAAAAAATAAAATGAAAATGAGATGGGATTTTTTATTTATTTCAGTAGGATTTCATAGGACTCCAATCCAAGTGGAATAATACTCTTATTAACATGTACTAAAAAATAGGAGAAAATTACTACTCTAAAAATGAGAAATTCTAGAACTAGTGAGCTAGTTAACCTACCAAATGACTAACCTGATCAAGTGAAAATGATATGGGGTGAATTTTTTTGTTAATTAAGGTCTTATTAGGACTCAATAAAAGTGGAATCACTAAAAAATAACTTCATTAACACATGCTAAAAAATAACATAAAATTATTGTTGTTTTGCTTCCTCCACGACCTTAATCATGCACTGATTCGTGTCATTGAGTTACATCATGGATAAGAGGGCAGAGTCTTGTTGCATGCCCATCTAACTATTGTTGATCTTTTGCTAACTAATCACTTGAAAAGAATTCTATTCGTGAGCCCTCAGCTCCACAATCACCCCATCCTGCAATAGGTGGAGTGCCTCGTTGAGAAGTACTGCCAAGTTCAATCCTACTCCCTTGAGTGCACTGATAGTGAACTTGTCAGCTTTAGTCTCTATCATCAGTGCCCCATCTGGAAGCACTATGGCTCAAGATTCCTTCACACGCAGCATCCAAGTGTCTTCTAAAGTACCAATGGCCAAACTAGTGGATGTTGCGCCGGTCTGTGTTGTCCAAATCTGCAGTTCTCGCAGAGTCGCCTTAATGGCCCCCAACGCCTACTGTTGTTGCTGCTAAAACTGCTGCAATAGTTCCACAGTGGCATCCCACACGGTATCCCCAATTTCATTCAGATCCCCCTCTGCTAGGGTTATCGAGTCCATGGACGTCTTGTTGGCCTTGGACTTCTTCCGCAACCCTACCTTTTCTTGTCCCCTTAGACACTTGATATGGAGCGGAGGTGTCTGCGGTTCTGCTCTTCCTTGTTCTATCAAATCATTCTCTTCTTCCTCTTCTTTTTGGGAGGGCAACTTCTCTTTATCGGATTCATGTTCCTCTCCTCCTATTTTTCCACCTGTATCATGTGTGGTAGCGTGGTCTTCCCTAGCCTTATCCTCAACCTCCTTCCTCCTTTTCTCGGCCAACTACTCCATCTTGAGCTTAGCTTCATCCTTCTTCCATTGTGTGGCTGTCTTGCTGGATATCGTCGTTAAATCCAAGGCAGTGTGCCATTTTTCCAGCCAATTGTCAATAAATTCCTGAATTGCATCATCCTTGGCTAAGTAGGAAAGTCATGCAACTTCTTCTCGGGGTCCTTTCGCGCCCTGATGGATACGTGGTGGAAATCAGCCTTAAAATCTGCGTATGATTGTAATTTATCAAAAACAGTAGGTGACAACCATGGCTTGTGGTTGATGGCCATGTGCACATTCATATCCATCAAGATCCAAAAGCCCTTGATGTCCTTGATTTGCTGGGGATTCTTAGTCGCCCATAGCGAAGTGTACTTGGTGGCCTCAGGCAGGTCTGGCGTGATCAAGGGAAATTCGTTATCTACGGGTAGCTCCTAGGCTACCAGCATGATCGACAGCAAGAAACACGCATACTAGAAGGTCTTGTTGGATCCTGTGCCTTGTGACAATTTCCAAGGAACTCACTGCAAAGGTAGCACGCCTAATTAAACTGAACCCCCTCTGCACATTGGGCCACTAGAGCTACGACGACCGTTGGTACTTTATCGAAGTGACTCTTTCACATGACCTTCCCTTCCAATATTTGTTTGGCCACTTTGACTGCAGGGTCTAAAATACTTGTAATCCCATAGCTGCACAACTTCTTTACTAGTCCAAACTTCTTCTTCATGGCCTCTATGAGGACGATTTTGCCCACCTTTCCACCAAATATCATAGTAGGATTCTCCCTTGAATATGGTAGCCTTGTGATTCTATGGATTAGTCTATTAGTGATGGGTATTGGCTCCTCTAGCCAGAGACACCCATAATGTACCAAGCATAACAGCTGCTTGATTACTAGCAAGGTAATGGGTGTGTGATTGTAGTGCAGCACCAAAAGTAGGTTGAGTAGGCCTTCCTTATCCACTCCTTTGAGCCACTTTCGTGGTTCCAATGCAGTCACCTTCGTGGTCTTATGGAGGATGCAGTGCATCAGCTGGTCTATCACCAAGTGAGGGAATTGTTCAATATCAGTTAAGTCCCAGTCCTCCAATTTCAACATTAGAATATGTGCCAAGCGCGATCCTTCAAAAAAAATCTTATCTGACAGTAGAGGTGTGTACAAGGTGACCTTGCTCTTGTCAATGTTCTTAGGCACCTTGGCCTTACCCCTACATGGAGGGACGTACTCAAGGAATTCAATAATTAGGTCAAACACCTCAACTTCAACGTGCTCAGTGTCGATCCTCATCATCCATTTGGATATCCCCAATTTCTTCCTCCTACGCACACTAGTGGTGTCGCAGCTTGCTTTCCTTTCTTTCCTATTGTGCCTTCCTGGGTCTGGGTAAGCCTTGGTCTAGGCAACTGTGGCGACTTGCGTATCTCTGCAACCTCTAGATAAATTCCCTCTTCTTCCATAGCAACCTCTGGCATAGCCCCTTCGGCTGTCACTGCTTCCCTAATATCTATTGTTTCTGCCTGTGTCAACATCACGTTATCCAATAGTTCTTGGGTCTCCTTTGGTAATTTCTTAAACGCCAAACTCGTTATCAGAGCCTCAAAGAATTCACAGTTCATACACATCTGAGAGCTTAACAACTAAATGCTAAAAATGCCAAGTGTTCTTTGTTGGGAAGCCACATGTAATTTATAGACCATTTTGAATTCAAATTGGACTATTCCCCCCAAAATCGGTTCATTAATGCTAGATTGGCGACAAATTTTCAAGGATATTGCCCATACATTTCGTCTTAAATGCCAACCCCCACTCCATTTGGATATTTTTTCATCATCAAATCATGAACACTGGCTTTAACGGTCACTTCCCAGCTAACCTACATGGTTTTATCCCAGGTAGCACAGCCTTTTAGGCACTTGTGTGGCCTCTATGACATCTACTCATTCTGCGCAGTTTCTTCATCGCACAATTCCCTGACCTGAGAAATTTAGTTTATAGTCCTGCACCTCCTTTCAGCTTCCTAGAGCACTAAGATTGTGCTTCCTTCATATAGTCACCTAGCCAGATCACCATTGTATGGCTTCAATTGGCTACCATTAACTTTTCCTAGGAAGGGATCCCCATTTAAACTAACCAACTGAACTACTCCACCGTCGGTAATCTCTTTGATGACATATGGCCCCAACCAGAGCATCCTAAATTTCCTTGGAAATTATCAAACTTGTTGTCATATATAAAAACAAGATCATTTACTTGGAAGGTGCACAGTTTAATGTGTTGATCGTGCCATGCCTTTTCGCGCTCCTTTTAAACTTGTTGATGAAATCCTGCTAGAAATTGGTCCTCTTCAAGATCTATTAGCTACGTGAGCCTCTCTTCCAGGGCTCCGCGATCCGCCATTTCTGTGATTGCCCATATACGCAGACTAGGTACAATGTATTTCATTGGCATCATAGCTTCTACACCATACACGAGTCTGAAAGACATTTTCCCAGTCAGCTTCTTGTAAGTCGTCCTGTAGGTCCATAGCACAATGAGTACGTGCACATCCTAATCATTTCTCTGAGCATTGCAGACCTTTGTTAGTGCGCTCTCCAGTATCTTATTGAATGCTTCCACAATCCCATTAGCTTACGGATGATAAGGGATACTTTTATGATGATACACCTAAAATTCTCCTATCAACGCGTTGATTGTTTCGTTAAGAAAGTGCATACCGTGATCGCTCATCAAGAGTTTTGGACAACAAAATCTTGTCAACACATATTCAAAAAGAAACTTCGGTGTTGTTGCGTTGGTACCAGGGAAAATTTTAAGGATGGAAAATTAACTTGAAGTTTAAAAACACTATCGATCTCACTATTCCCTAATATGCAAATTATAAAAAATTTATTGATATATTTGTAAATTTATTCAAAATTATAATGATTAATTTATAGTCTCCATATACTATTGGCGATTTTTAAGGTAAAATAATTTTATATTGTAAATACTGGTCAAATAATTTTTAGAAAAAATTGAAATTAGTGAGTATTGTTTTTGGAAAAATCATGGACAATTAGCCCACCTGCGAATATTAGCCCCTAAAATTTTCCATGGTCGGTATAGTCCTTCATCGGCTGCGCCTATGCCCATCTGGTCAAGTACTCTATCGTGGTGATGATTTACTGCACACCTGTTTTCTTCCCTTGAGGCTGAATTGGTCCCACAAAGTCAATCACCCATTTCTCGAATGGTTGTAATGTCACCTACGGTGTCAATGGCAGTTCATCCCTTCACAATCGCTTGCCAGTCCTCTAACATGCGTCATAGGCCCTACAATAAGCTTTCGCATCCTTACGTAGAGTTGGCCACCACAATCTAGCACTCAGAACCTTCTTCGTTGTCTCATTTCTTGCATAATGTCCTCCTACAGCTCCTCCATGAGCCTCCACAAGGACGCCACTCTGCTCAAAGTTAGGTACATAGTGTCGCAATATTTCATCAGACCCGATTTTGTACATATGTCTTGCAATGACAGAAAAGTATGTTACTCGCACTACTAACTCCTTCTTCTGTTCACTTGTATACCCTTCTCGAGTAGTCCCTGTTGTTAGGAACTGTATGATATCCTCAAAGTGACTGTCGGTGACGCATACCATAAAGTGTTGCACGTCAGGCAATCCTTCCTCCAAATTAGTGGGCTCCTCTCCTGTTTCGATGCATGATAGATGATCAGGTCCCGCATTCAATATTCCAAGCTTCACAATAACTTCAAAATAATACTCCTGAAATAATAAAAACCACTTGTAGATCTTCCCCCCCAACACAAGATTATTAACCAGGTATTTTAACGTAGAATGATTCATATACATATTAAAATGTCCACCCAGTAAATAGGGCCTAAACTTTTGTAGTGCGTATACCATGGCTAGTCCTTCGCGCTCTATAGTGGAATAGTTCTTGTCAGCCTTGGACAACTTCTTGCTCGTGAATGCTATAGGATGGTCCAATTCTCCCTCACCCGCATGTGTTAGTATGACCCCAAACGGGATACATGAGGCATCCACGTGCACATGAAATTCCTTCTTCCAGTCTGGAAAGACTAGGATCGACATAGTGATCGTTTTCTCTTTCAGCACGTCCAAGCTCTTCTGGCATTCATCACCCCAATAGAAAGCAGCATCATTTTTCAACAACTTCTCCATGGGCACAGTGATCTAGGCATAACTCTTAATGAACTTCCTATAGTATCCAGTATGCCCCAAGGTCGTGCACCACTGTTTCACATTCCTTGGCGCCTCCAAGTTGATTATCACCACGATCTTCGTGGTGTCTACCATCAATCCATGTCTGCACACCACATGCCCTAGCAGGATCCCAAAAGGGACACAAAATAGAAACTTCTTCAGATTGAGTGCAATCTAGTATGTTCGACACATATCTAACATTAAGCACAGACTTTCCAATTGTCAAAGTACACTTCCAGGAACTTATGAATGAAGTCTTTGAATGCCGCAATGGCTATGCACGAAAATATTTCTTGCGCATTCTTCATCCCAAAAGGCATTAAAATATACTAAAAACATCCCCATTTCGTCACAAAGTTCATCTTATTCTATCTTAAAGTGCGATTTTTATCTGATGATAGCTAGAGAACCCATCAGTGAAAGAGTATGCTTCTTGGCCACCTACATTATCCAAGACTTCATTAGTGAATGGGGTCAGGAAGGGGTCATGCATACAAGCATCATTCAGCGTTTTGAGATCCACACATGTCCTTATTTCTTCCTTCTGTTTCTTTTCTTGAACCATTATCGAGCTTACCCAATCATAATCTTCTACTGGTTCAATAATCACTACCACAAGCATCTTATCCAACTCAGCGTGAACACTTTCCTTATACTTAGGGTTAAGGTGGTAAGGTCTTTTTTTTATAGGCTTCGCATTCAATTTCAGGGTGATCTTTATGACAGCCAGGTCTCCTATTATCCCTTTTAGACCAAAGAACTTTGTGGGGAACAAATCTTGATATTTGCGGAGGATCTCAGCGACCTTACCTACTGTCGCATCATCCCAATAGTCCCAATTTTTTGCAAATTTTGGTTCTGCCTTTGTGCCAATGTTGACCTGCCTGGTTTTCAGTGGCATGATTATGTGAGGATCCTCTATCTACACACCTTCAACCTCATGGTGACCCTCAATTTCCAGAATATTAACATTTTGGGGATCCTCATCTTCTTCTTTAATGGTCACATTATAGCATTCTAGTGCATGACTCATCTGGGTAGTCCAATCAGGTTGGATCAAGTCCAAAGGATCTTGTGGTATCCTAAAGATCATTGCTTTAACTTCTTGTAGCACTGCGTCAATACAGTAAAACTCGTCCTCGAAGTTGAACGTCATTAAAAATCCCTAGCGCGAGATATCCCATTCCTTCGTGCCATGGCAGAGCTCGGTTTCCAAGTACCAATTCATCAGTATGACGCCTAGGGTATGAAAAAGCAGATGCACCCATTCAGGTTGGGGCTCCACGCCATAAGCCTTCTTCCATATAGCCAGGTGTTCATGTGAGTCATCTTGTTCATCATACTTATCTTTCATCTGTACTTTTGGCTTCCCAAAATGTAAGAACCCGATTCCTATTATTAGAGCCTCAACCTATTATACACTAACAGATCTATTTTACTGTTGACTCACAAAGTTTTAAACATTTAACATCTTATCATTTTATCATAAGCAACATAAATTAAGATGAGCATTCCATTGATATCAACTTAACTAGAGTAGTTCATGGAAAAATACCTGTTCTGGCGGTTGATGATGATACCTTTGTCGTATAGCTCCAGTTGAACGCTCCTTCTCACCGACCCAACCGGATTTACCTCCCAGCCAATTAGGAAACAAATTCCTAGCCCAGGAAACCTCCACAGGTTCCCTAGCCATCCGTGCCCAAGTCCAACCAGATATAGTGTGTCCTCAAGAAGAATGTGCAAAACCAGATAACAATACTTTCCTCCTCTCCAACCCAAGAAACCTCCATAGGTTTCCAAGGTCTCCCCAAAATCATAACAAGTCCAAACAATCACAACCAACCCCCACCATCATAAGAAAAACCTCCCCAAAAACTCCCCTTTTCTCCCTTCCCCCTTCCCTTTTTATACCCTCCTTCCCTTCGCCTTCTCAACCACCTCTCATTAATGTCATTCACTTCTCACCCATCCATATAGTTGACTTCTCTTCTCCCAAGTAAGCTAGGAGTATATTTGGAAATGTGAGATGAATATAAAATTGAGAATTTAATGGGAAAGGATCATGTCTTCTCCCAAGTAAATCTGAAAAGTACATTTGGGAATGTGAAAGCAATATATATATATATTGATGATAAGATGGAGAGGACTATGTCTTCTCCCAAGTAAATGTGAAGGTACAATGGGGAATGTGAGATGTAATTACATGGAGAGGACCATGTCTTATCCTTAATGAATGTGAGGGTACATTGGGTAATGTGAAATGAATACATATATTATAAAATAATGGAAGGAGACCATATCCTACCTAATATTCAATTTGAGAAGGTAAGTGGGGAATTTGAATAATGGAAATCATGAATTTTATATTAGACCTATATTTCTCAATATTTTTAGATAATGTAAACATTAACAAAATTTGTAGGATAAGATTTAAGTGGGGCATTACACAGGGAGTGTTAAAATTGGCAACTAGGGCCAAACTCCATGTGGATCATCTTGTTCATGGCTGATAATATTTTTATTAGATTCCTCTCGTCAAGAGGTGTAGGATTGATCTAAAGATCATCCGATTCCGATAAGTATTTATGGAGATATGATTTTATTTTGATTATGGAATAATTATCAAGCCGACCTGCAACTCATGTAGGCTCAAAAGCCCAATAGTCGCATCTATTCAATCATCAACATTTGTGTATAAATACAAGAGGACTTTTCCTCATTTGCACTCAACTCATCACATCTCTCTCTCTCTGGTGCTTGGCGAAATCTAGCAATGGTGCGCGGCGAAATCTTGCACTGGTGCGCGGCAAAATCTTCCACTGGTGCGCAGCAATATCTGGCATTGGTGCGCAGCGATATCTTGCACTGGTACGCAACGAAATCTCTCTCTGGTGCGCGACGAAATCTTGCACTGGTGCGCGGCGAAATCTTGCACTGGTGCGCGGCGAAATCTTGGACTGGTGCACGGCGAAGTCTTGGACTAGTGCACGGTGAACGACTAACTGGTGGAGATTTGACAAGTTCGATCTAGGGTTTGCTGCCCTAGTTCAAGGCTGATCTATGGTTTGCTATTGCTGATATAAATCAAATCTTTGTACTATTTCTCTCTGCTGAATTATTGAAGATGAAGGAAGATTTGATCAAAGGGTTTCCCCACATTGGGGTTTGTCCCTAGCTAGCCGCCACATCTTGTGTCTCTTGTCTTGGCTTGTTTTTTGTTGATCGTTTAGTGTTCTATCTACACTTTACTTTATGTACATGTGATTGCTAATCTGTGGATAATAATATGAAAGATAAGTAAATTGCTCTAAGCATAGAACATACCATAAATTAACAACCCATCAAAACTTTCAAATTGTATCAACCAATAATCAGTTAATTTGAACAGTCATATCATTGTCACCAGAACACTGTGTTGAACTCAGAAACCTGTATCATCATTCAGAACCAGTTGCAACCTCAAAAATCATGCATCAGAATGTATACGCTACTTTACTGAACCCAACCTGCGTGTATACGCTACTTCCTTTAATCAAACCTGTGTATACTTTCAAAACTACTGAAACATAAAACTTCTGAATCAAGTCTATACCAACCAGCAATATACTGAACATCTACTGTCAATTACAAAGCTTTACACAGGCAGTAGCAGAGATCACCCTTCTCACTTATACAATCAATCAATCAGATACCAAACTCCTTATCATTCAGTTTTACATTCAGATCTAAGAAGACTTCATTGGCAGATAACAGTAAAACAACAGCATTGATCAAATAGATCAGTCAAATATGAAGAAAAGGCTTTTCCTTTGTGTACGCTACTTAGAAGAGTAGAACCTGTGTGTACACGGACTTTTACCGAGACGAACCAACGTATAGATCTGCAAATTTTAACTCATAACTTCGCTGCTATTCCGGAATTCAGACAAACCCAGATCTTAATATTTAAAGAATAAACAGGTATACATAATCAGATCTAGCCCAATCAATATCAAATCATTTAATGATAAGTGATTTCAAGTCTCATGATCCTGATCCAACATTGAATTCAAGGTGCACAAAATATTTCAGATCAAATCACAAACATAGCCCTTGCAACATAAAGTATACTTTAGATAGAAGTATTCCTTAGAAACCTTTTGACTCGCACATCCTGGCCTTATGATCTTCTCCTCCCTGTATAGTTTTTGGCCTTTCTCAATACCTTGGACCAAAACCACTTAGGACCCATGGTATTCTTGGACGGGATCAAATAGTCGTTACTCCACTCAATATTGTGAGCTAATACCATGGTATTGACCCCTGGTATTGTCTCCTCTTGAATTTCCTTGATTTTCCAACATGTACGCGTTTTTCTTCTTGTGAAAGTGCGTGTATACGTATACGTTCTTTTTGTTCTGTGAACCAGCGTGTATACGTTGTTTTCACTGAGTGGACCTGCGTATACATCTTAAACTGCCTTTCACCATCTTTTACCTTCAACTTCTTCATTCTGATTAGTAGACTCTAGTTCCATCTTCCTGTTCTTCTGTACCAATGCCCTGTTACCTCTAAATAGACCTGTTACACTATGAGTGAGTTGCCATCAAGGACAACACTAGTATCATAATGCCAACAGGGGGTCTACAAATTGAAGTATCACCTTGCACAAATCCTTGGACATGAGGTGGGGCTTTACAAAAATACAAATCCAAAAATCGTCCGAAGAGCCCACAGATCATTGGAAGAAATAGAGCAAACTAAATTGTCCAAGTCAGCTCTGAAGAGTCAACTAGCAAGGAGTAGAGTGTTAAGAGGTGAACATGAGACTGGCACTGGTTCTACTTCATCATCAGTATCTACAACCAACCCTGTAGTTGCCTCATCATATTTTGTTCCTAGAACCACACCTTGCTCACAACCATCTATCTCTTCAATTATTAAAAAAAAAGGAGAAAGAAGAAGTTGACAAGTTGTTGGGCAAGTTTCTTCTTTGGAGTGATATTCCTTTCAGCGTTGTAAGAAACAATCCATTTTTCCAGCCCGTTGTTGATGCTATTGCAGTTGTTGGCCCATGGTACAAAGTTTCGTCTTATGATGACTTTAGAGGGTGCATTCTTCAAAATGAAAAGGTTGACTGCACTAAGAGATTGGAGGAGTTTAGGGCATCATGGGCACATATAGGATGCACTATGATGTCAAATGGTTGGAGCGATCAAAAGGGTAGAAACCTTATAAACTTCATAGTTATTTGTCCCAAGGGGACAATATTTATGAAATTTGTTGATGCATCTGCACATATCAAAGATGCACGGCTATTATGTGATTTGTTCGATGTGTTCATTCTAGAGGTGGGTCCAGAACATGTTGTCCAAGTCATAACGAGAAATGCTGCAAATTATGTTGTTGCTAGAAAGATGCTTATGGAGAGGCATCCTACCTTATTTTGGACACCTTGTGCTGCACACTACATTGATTTGATGTTGAAAGACATAGGAGAAACTCCTTTTGTCAAGGATACTGTTGACTCATCAAAAAGCATTACAAAATTTATATATAATCATGTGTTTGTGCTTCATTTGATGAGAACATTTACCAACAACGAGGAGTTGGTGCGCCCTGCGATTACACGGTTTGCCACCAGTTTCATATCTCTTCAATCCCTCTTGAATTTTGTGTGGGATGTGAAGAGAATGTTTCTTTCAGATGAGTGGTGTGCTTTGGCATTTAGCCGCAAACCAGAAGGAGAGGCCATATGCAAATTAGTTTCATACCAGGAAAGCTTTTGGGCGAGAATGCAGGGGGTGTGCAGCATTACTGAACCTTTGATAAAGGTTCTTTGATTAGTTGATGGAGACAAGCTCGCAATGCGCTACTTGTTGAGGCCATGGAAAGGGCCAAAGAATCCATTCGGACCTACTATGATGATAAGGGGGATTGATCTGAATTCAGATCGTTCTCTCAATGTGTGTGATGCTAAAATGGAACTTTGTTAATTATTTGTTCAGCATGAATGACTTCATCACATGTGAAATTAACCATAAATAACTGTAAACAAAGATACACAATTGACAAAATAGAAGCACTGATGTTTGGTGACGAAGTTCACCCCTCCCGGGCTAGGTCTCCAGGCCCTACGCAAAAGGCTAGGCCGCTCGTATTTCAATGAATAAGAGGTAGGTTACATTTGCTTCCACAATTGTGGCTATTTCCCTAGAATGGAAATGCTCTTGGACAGAGAGCTCTCACAACTTCACATGGACATCGTAACAGTGAACTTTTAGCATAACAGCAAAACAAAAGAGTCTTCAACTGCTGACTCAAACCTCTACTGAAAACGAGAATATCTCAACAACAATGAGAAAACAAATCAAACCTCCTTTACTTGAATTAAGAGTCGAATTGTCTCTGTTTTGAAATCTGGAATTTCAGCTGCTTCATTCACCGAACGAACCATGCCAATTTCTCCGGAGCACCATAAAACCCCCGTCTAGGCTTTTGAATCACTCCAATTGGTTTTTGTATGACTCCGGAAAGCTCAAAACTAACTGGCTCATGACTTCATACTTCTCATGCTCTGCTCTGGCGCAACAGTTCTCTACCTATTGCACTCAAATCTGGCCTTCAACGCTAGAAATCGAATTGACTGATGTATCGTTGATTGCCTTCCTGAAGAGCTTCAAGAAGCACCTTCACACTGAATATGTGTTCTCACAAGTGTATCCATGATTAAAACATTCAAACCATTTATAAGATGATGAATGTTATATGTAGCATTGTTTGTTTTAACAATTTTGAAGCTGGCCAATGAAATGGCTCGGCCCTTTATGACAAACCATACGATGATAACCACTAATCTAAACTTATCCTAAGTTCTAATTACATGGGCGCATAAACACAACTCTTATCCCAAGTTTTGTTACATTGCATATCGTATTTTAATGTCATTTGATTATTGGACAGTGCTAGAACCAGAACATAGTTTGTTCATTGTTGTTCTAACTTGGGCAAATAGAAAACCAAAGTTTGATTTGTCATGTATCGTGGCACGTTTCCCATGGCCCAATAGTTGAATTGTTACTCCTCATCGTAGTATTGATAGCTTCCATTCTGTATTGCGGAGAGTCCATTGGACCGAAAACTTGATGGCGTTGACACACCACTGGCACTGGTATTGTGAGTTTGTTGTAGGCCCGAGCAGTGCTCTGTCGTGTTGCCTCCTCTACAATTTCGATGGTGCCAACCTACACTAGTGAAGGAGCATTGTTGAATGCACTCAGCCACGTTGCATTGACTCTTCATTGTTTTAAATGTTGTAGCGATCCCTCACAGCATCGTATTGTGCTGTCCAATCTCTAACGGTGATGGCCAGAACCTTGCCATATTTGCCCTGATCCCTGCTGACTAGGCCGCCACCACCGCGTAGACCTGTTTGTTACCACGATATTGACTTTGCCCCTTGCACTGTCGTGACTTTGACATCCATTCCGTCACATATATATATATATATATATATATCTCCCATTTACATGACATAACCCAATACGACAATTTGGTCGTTGCATATAGCTTGTAAACTAAATTTATAGTTTTAACAAAAGCACTACTACAACATTTTTTCATTTACGTTCATAAATGATTTAACTTTGAAATAGACACCATTGAATTTCGCGCTTATATCTAATGTCACTTTTTCCATAGGTTTTTAAACCATAGTGGCATGCGCTCATAAGAGTATTAAATACATGGTAATGTTTTGACATTAGGAATATCTTCTTCTTACCATTGTTCTTTTTGCAGGTACTCGAGAATGGACTTTTGCCTTTGAACACAATCAAGTCACATTGTCGACAAGGCCTTCCTTGACACCTTAATTTTGTCGATTGATTTCTCCATCACCCGGAGTCCAAAGAAGAAACCGTAAGAAGCGTCGATTCAGAACGACGGACACTTCAACCTGATGTGGCTTTTGGGATGATCTATGATGGCTCATTTTCTACACAAGTCCATAACCAATTGATTCAAGGGACCATCTTGGTCATTTGAGTAAAATGTCGACTTAACTACAATATCCAATTTGGATCACACCTCCCAACAAAAAGAACTTTTGGTCTTCCAAAAGATTTTATTACAAACATGAGGACATATGCATTAGTTACAAAGTCATCTAGATCCTAGTTACAGACTCGACTAGGTTTTATTGAAAAAATTTCAGATACTTTTTACATAAAGCATGAAATTTGTCTAATTCAAATCAGGAAACTTGCCTACCTTGGCTTTAGGTGCTTTTACTATGAGGATGTTGATGTTGTCTCCCGAGGTAGCATTGGACATTTTCTCGTTGAATGCCCTCGCAGCTTGCAATGTCGGCAAACTCGTTCTCCAGAGTTTTTGTTGGCTGTCCTTTTGTTGGACCTTCCCGCACTTTGTCTGGAGGTTGCGGAGTCCTTGTGTAACTGCAGTAAAATCTTCCCTGGACGGTTCTTTACCTGCAGCGCTTCATCATCTGTACGTGGTTTAGTCTTTATTGCTCCCACCTTTTTGTTGAATGCCTTCTGCTTCCAACATTCTTCTACACAATGTAAATGACTTCCACAAAATGCACATGGGTAAAGCCTCTTTATAACTTTTGCCATAAAGTTTTGACTAGAGGACTCACGTTCTGAATCACTGCTTGATTGATTCAGTTGCTTACATTTTTGGTCTTGCAGCTTTTTCGGCAAAAGTTCAAGATGTAGAGACCACATCGATCTGCAATGTGACCGCTTTTCCCACAGTAGTCACATACCGATTGGTCGAAGCCTAAGCCTTCATACTTCGGACTTTCCCGTATTGAAATAGGCTGAAGTCTGCCCTGGCCTTGCTTGCCAAGACCTTGTCCTTCCTAGTAACCCATTTTCTCCATGAGCTTCTTACGCACTCCTTTGGTATGTTTTTCAAATGCCCCAATTTCCTGCTTAGTGGAAGCTTCATTTTTCTCCAAGTCTTTTCTTGGTGAAGCTGGTGCATAAGAAGTTTTCTTGGAGGGTGAGGAAAAACTTCCAATAGCTTCTTCTGCTGACTAACTTTTTGGAGTCGCGGAAAAAGATGAACAATTTCCATCATCCAGATAAAGAGGGGAGACCTCTTTCTTCCCTTCAGTGGATGCATTGAGAGCTGAGGGACTGTTTCGCCTTTGGCTCTTTTGCAATGCTTCAATATTGGCCTGAATTTTCTGCTTGTCCTCCTCCATAGATTTCACCATTCGTCGCAAAGCATCCTTTTTCAAAGCTTCAACCTCTGTCTGGAGTTTTTGCTTGTCTTTCTCCAGATATGCGACCATTTGTTGTAAAGCATCATTCTCCCGCTTGAGCTACTTTGAACTCTTTTCCATTCCTGCACTAGATGAGAACCTACTCTGATACCAAAATATGATCTAAAATGCGGAAAATTTTAGATCGTTCTCTCAATGTGTGTGATGTTGAAATGGAACTTTGTTAATTATTTGTTCAGTATGAATGACTTCATCACATGTGAAATTAACCGTAAATAACTGTAAACAAAGATACACAATCGACAAAATAGAACCACCGATGTTTGGTGACGGAGATCACCCCTCCTGTGCTACGTCCCCGGGCCCTGTGCAAAAGACTAGGCCACTCGTATTTCAGTGAATAAGAGGTAGGTTACATTTGCTTCCATAGTTGTGGCTATTTCCCTATAATGGAAATGCTCTTTGACAGAGAGTTCTCACAACTTCACATGGACATCCTAACAGTGAACTTTTAGCATAACAGCGAAACAAAAGAATCTTCAACTGCTGCCTCAAACCTCTACTGAAAACAAGAATATCTCAACAGCAATGAGAAAACAAATCAAACCTCCTTTACTTTACTTAGGAGTCAGATTGTCTCTGTTTTGAAATCTGGACTTTTGGCTGCTTCATTTACCAAACGGACCCTCCCAAATTCTCCGTAGCGCCTTAAAACCCCTATCTAGGCTTTTGAATCACTCCAATTGGTTTTCGTATGACTCCAGAAAGCTCAAAACTAACTAGCTCATGACTTCATACTTCGCATGCTCTGCTCTGGCGCAACAGTTCTCTACCTGTTGCACTCAAATTTGGTCTTCAACGTTAGAAATCGAATTAACTGTTGTATCATCGGTTGCCTTCCTGAAGAGCTTCAAGAAGCACCTTCACACTGAATATGTGTTCTCACAAGTGTGTCCATGCTTAAAACATTCAAACCATTTATAAGATGGTGAATGCTACATTTAGCATCGTTTGTTTTAACAATTTTGAAGCTGGCCAATGAAATGGCTTGGCCCTTTATGACAAACCATACAATAATAACCACTAATCTAAACTTATCCTAAGTTCTGATTACATGGGCGCATAAACACAACTCTTATCCCAAGTTCTATTACATTGCATATCGTATTTTAATGTCGTTTGATTATTGGACCGTGTTGGAACCAGAACATAGTTTGTTAATCATTGTTCTAACTTGGGCGAATAGAAAACCAAAGTTTGATTTGTCATGTATCGTGGCACATTTCCCATGGCCCGATAGTTGAATTGTTACTCCACATCGCAGTATTGATAGTTTCCATTCTGTGTTGCGGAGAGTCCATTAGACCAAAAACTTGATGGAGTTGACACATCATTGGCATCAGTATTGTGAGTTTGTTGCAGGCTCGAGCAGTGCTCTGTCGTGTTGCCTCTACAATTTTGATGGTGCCAACCTGCGCTAGTGAAGGAGCATTGTTGAATGCACACAGCCACATTGCATTGACTTTGCAATGTTTTAATTGTTGTAGCGATCCCTCACAGCATCGTATTGCATTGTCCAATCTCTAACAGTGATCGTTAGAACCTTCCCATATTTGGACTGATCCCTATTGACTAGGCCGCCACCTCCGCGTAGACCTATTTGTTACAACAATATTGATTTTGCCCCTTGCATTGTCGTGACTTTGACATCCATTCTGTCTCATATATATATATATATATATATATATATCCCATTTACATGACATAACCCAATACAACAATTTGGTCGTTGCATATAGCTTGTAAACTAAATGTATAGTTTTAACAAATGCGCTACTACAACGTTTTTTCATTTACGTTCATAAATGATTTAACTTTGAAATAAACACCATTGAATTTTGCGCTTACGACTAATGCCACTTTTTCTATAGGTTTTTAAACCATGGTGACATGCGCTCATAATAGTATTAAATACATGGTAATGTTTTGACATTAGGAATACCTTTTTCTTATCATTGTTCTTTTTGTAGGTACCCGAGAATGGACTTTTGCCTTTGAACACAATTAAGTCACATTGTCGACAAGGCCTTCCTTGACACCTTAATTTCGCTAGATGATTTCTCCATCACCCAGAGTCCAAATGAGAAACCGTAAGAAAGCTTCGAATTCAGAACGACGGACACTTCAACCTGATGTGGCTTTTGGGATGATCTATGACAGCTCATTTTCTGCACAAGTTGATAACCAATTGCTACAGGGGACCATCTTGGTCATTTGAGTAAAATGTCGACTTAACTACAATATCCAGTTTGGATCAGGAATGAGGGGTTTTAGAAACAACTCCTCCTATGGGAAGTGATTGATGAACGATGGAACAATATACTCCATCATACCATTCATGATGCAGGGATCTACCTGAACCCCGCATTTGCTTACTCATGTGGTTTCTTATTTGATGCTGAGGTCATGGACGGATTCTTCACTTATGTTCAAAGGATGGTGCCATCGCCAACAGAACATGCAGAAATATCCAAAGAAATGGAGATATACAAGATGGCAGGTGGCACATTTAGCTTTGACATGGTTGTAGTTGATAGGAAGACTAAAATGCCAGGTATGTTTTAGTTTGTTTCAAATTTCATTGTCTCTTCAAGTTCATAACTTCATACTTTGCTTCAACTTTCAAATTTCATTTTTTTTCTTATGTTTATCTTATTTGTTGTAGATGCATGATGGAGAAGCTATGGTGGAAGAGTACCTAATCTGCAAAGGCTTGCCATTCGAGTGCTCAGCCAAACATGTAGCTCCTCAGGATGCGAGCGCAACTGGAGTGTATTTGAAAAAATACACACCAAGAAGCGCAACAGATTAAAACTTAAAATATTCCAAATTTCCAATTAATTTTTTGAATTCACTAAATAATATTTTTTTATAATTATTATTTTATTATTTATAATTTATTAATTTATGACCCTTGTACAAGTTGGAGACCCAACGACTTAATGACATGGTCTACATCTACTACAATCTTCGATTGTGGGTGAGGCAACTTGAGAGGACACCTGATGTGGATGACACCTGATGTGGAGGCCATTTCATTGGATGGGACTGACACCACTATTGCATGGAGGGTTGAGGCTGAGAGGCCTCTCATGGAGTCGGTCGTTGATTGGTTAGAGCAGGAGGTAGTGGAGGGGGTAAAGGAGGAGGAGGAGGAGGATGTGATACCAACTACCCAGGCTACCCCTGTCACCAATAGAGCATGTGGTCTACCTCTTGTAGCTTCTAGAGCACTGCCAACTCCACTGCCAACTCCACTGCCATCTACATCTAGTGGAAAGCTATTGCATTTTCTCGCAAGAGGGGCAGAGGAAATCAATAGTATAAGTTATTTGGTTCATTTCATTATATATGATATTATGACTCATGATATGAGATACATTATTATATTTTTTGTTGATATTTTGAGGCTGAGTTCAGACTCAAGACTTACTATTTAGGACATGATTCATTGTTATGTGTGATGTAGCACTAGAAATGATATTACACATCTTATACATTAGTTCTTATATCATATTTATGTGTCAATGCATTTATTTTATGTTGTAGATACTTTAGATATTAAAAAAAATTGAAAAAAATGAATGTTTTTGTATTTGCTTATTTTTTCCCGACTTTTACCGATTTTTCTGACTTTCTCCTCTCGCCGATTTAATCTCGATCGAGATGTTCGCAACATTGGCTACAACACTTTGTGACATATTGTTTGAATACCAGCGTCTCTGTCTTGGTTCATTTTTTTAGTGTAGGGCCTTGGTCCTTTAGGGAGTATTGATTCATCGTGTAGATTACTTTGGCTTCCCCACTTACCCCATGGGCAAACATGGTTCCCCTTGTACCTTCTCAATTGAACACAACATAAGATTCAACCAGCTCACAGTGTTTCAAATTGGGAAGGGTATTTTAGCTCGCGGGCTTAAGATTTTCATAGTATAGTTTTCCATCTCTGATGTTGCTCCACTGCCAACAGGTCTAGACAGTACCCCGGCAAAGTCATGCAGGAACACAAGCATTGCTCCACTACCAGCAAGCCTGGACAGTACCCCGGTGGAGTTGCCTGCTTCACCTCTCTACACAGGAAGTCTTTCTCTTCTTTTGCCTTTATTTATATATTTAAAGAGAATTGTGCATCGACACTTATTTATTTGGGGGCAGAAGAGGGATCCCGACTTATTGAGAGCAGGAGAGGTTGTTCCTTCAGAGAAGCATATAAAGACTTCTGATGTAGGTTTGCTCATTTAGGTTTCCCCTTCTCCATTTCTACTAGTTGGATGAGCTTGAAAACACCAAAGCAAAAAACGAAGTATAGGCATGAGGTTGCCAAACTAGACATAGGTTCAAGGTTGGACCAAAACTCTCCTTACGGACGGATCGTATTTTCCGTCAAAACTTCATTGGCCAAAAGTTACAACCAATACAAAGAAGGCAGACACAAGACTAGCCAAGGGCTGCAGTGTCACAAGACTCTTTGAATTTCAGCGACACACACACTTGGAAGCCACAACGCAGTAAGGCACAACACTTATTTACATAAGCAAAACAACAGAAAACCAAAGAAAACATAACAGCAAACAACAAAAGACAATGTACATAGTGCGGGGCGCAGGCCCCAAATCTTCATTGAGAGTAATATTTTAAGTCTTGGCCGACAGGAAGAGAGTGAATCTTCCCGCCAAGTGATTGGAGACGATACGTGTATTGGCCAAGCTTTTCATGGATTGTGTAAGGACCAATCCACAAGGATTGAAACTTAGTGTGCTTGCCTTTGTCTTCATGGGCTTTGTCCCACTTCAAGACCAAGTCACCCGCACTAAAGCTAGTCTTCCCTGCAGACTTTCTATCAAACCATCTCTTGATATAGTTCTGACGGAGTGAAAAAAAATATTTTGCTTTCAGCCTTTCTTCCTGTAACTTGTACAAAGTGTCCATCCTATGTTGAACTAAGACACAAGGCTTGCCCTAGGATTCTTGGGACAGTTGGAGAGCAAGCAAGTAGATATTTGGGGGAGGATGGCTTCCTTTCCATACACTAGGAAGTAAGGGGAAATATTCAAAGAAGGCTTAGGTGTGACTCGGTCAGCCCATAAAGCATTCACCAAAGCAGAGTGCCAATTTCGTTGCTCAGAGAATATGGTCTTTTTGTTGATGTGAATGATGTTCTTATTTATGGATTCGACAAGACCATTTTGTTGATTTGGGGTAGCATCGGATGTGCTCTAGCCACGAAATTTAGTGGAGAGGTTGGGGCACATGAGATCTCCAATACCCAGAAAGAGTTTGGGCAGATTCTAAACAGATCAAGAGATATTAAAATAATAAATATTTTTAATGGAGTCCCTAACTCTAAACTTAGGGAAAATAAAATATTAATGTGTATTAATATGAATCTGTGTTAGAATGGTCCAAAAGACATGTATCAAGCCAGATCTAATCTTAGTCGTGGATTAGGAACTTAATCTCGGCCGTTGAGATGTCAACAGGAAATGTATAAGAGGAGGCTTGAGGGTCAATTGGAGAATACACCAGAGTGATCAGTCATTCTATCCTCGAGAGCGGGGTTTGCTAAGAGCTAAGTTGCAGGAAACGCAGGTACAGAGGGCGTTTCTGCCCGGAAACGAAACGGAAACGCGTTTCGGTGTACCGTACGGCCTGGAAACGCGTTTCCGGCCGTACGGGCACGTTTCCCGAAATGGAAACGGGGCCCCGTTTCCCCAAAAAAATGACTTGTTTTTAAATTTTTTTTTTCTAATTAGTTTTTAAATTTTTTTAGGGTTTCTAAGCTGTTCTAGAAACCATTTCTAAAGTTATAAAAGAGCAGTGTCTCTCATTCTCTCATCACACTATTCAGCAAGGAGTTTCTCTTGGAGATTGGCAGTTGTTTCAGTAGCTGGTGTTTTGAGCAGTGAGCAAAGTAGATTTCAGCAGCGGGAGAAAGAGATTTCAGCAGCAAGAGAAGGAGATTTCAGCAGGAGATTTCTGTAGCAGCAGATTTGGCTCAGCTACAGCCATATTTCTCTTCTCTTTTCTGGCATTTCCGGGTAGTTTCAACCACAGAAAATTAATTTGGGTAAGCCACATTCATTTTGTTAGTTTTTTCTTACTATTTCTTCAATTTTTCTAGGGTTTATGCAGCTAAGTTTTTTATTTATAGATTTGTTTTTAAAATTTATTTTTGCAGCAGATTTGGCTCAGCTACAGCCATATTTCTCCTCTTTTCTGGCATTTTAGGGTAGATTGTGCCTTGATGAGGATTGGTGGAGCAAGGTAGATTTCTTGCTAAAGTTCACAACCCCTGCATTTGAGCTTCTCTGGAGTGCTGACACTGACCAACCTTTCTTGGGAGAGGTATATGATGGCATGGATTCCATGGTTGAGAAAACTATGGAAATCATTTCGCAAGAGTCTCCACAACTTTTGTTTGTTGATGATCATTTTGCTAGTTTGATCAAGAAAATCATTGCTGATAGGTGGAACAATTTCAACACTCCATTGCACACTTTAGCACATGCTTTGAACCCCAAATTTTATGATGAGGAGCTTATTGCTCAAAGCAATGAGAAGAGGAAGGCACCCCATAAGGATAGAGAGGTGGCTAATGGGGTGAAAAAAACCCTTATGAAAATGTTTCTTTCTCATCTACACAGGGAGGTAAAGAAGGAATTTGCCAGTTTTGCTGCAGGAATAGATGATTATGCAGATATATCAGCTTTGGAGGAGAGAAGCACCATGAATCCAGTTAGGTGGTGGATTTGTCATGGAGCAAATGGTGTACATTTGCAAAACCTTGCCATTTGTATTCTTTCACAAGAGACAAGCTCTTCATCAGCAAAAAGGAATTGGAGCACTTATGGTTTTATTCATTCTATGAAGCGCAATAGGTTGGGCTCACAGAAGGCAGAGGATCTTGTTTATGTGCACTCCAACCTTCGCCTTGCATCTCATAGGGGTCCATTATACAGCAGTGGTCCTTGTAAAGAATGGGATGTGGATGCAGAAAATCTTGATTTGGAGCTCTCTCTTGCTGCCCTGAATATTGAGGCCGAGTTTGGAAGTGGAATTGGTGCATCATCTTCTTCAACACCACCATCCACTGTTGAGCATTGTGTTGCTTCTATTTTTTATGAGGATTGTTATGATGAGGATTAGTCTTTTGTCTCTATAGTTCTTGCAGCCTTATAGTCTTTATTGTACTTGCAGCCTCATATATTAATATAAATAAAGGCTGATTTTGAGATTTGGTCCTTGGATATATAATAAAGGTTGCTATTGGATATTCCGATATTTTTATTTTCATTATGTGATCATTCATGACTCATGGGTAAATATGATGAAAATTTAATCTTAATGTTTAAATGTGATAAATTATAATGTATCATTGATGCTTTATGATTGCACACACACACACACACACACACACATATATATATATATATGCGTTTCCCCGTTTTCAAAATTTGGGGAGGTCGCGTTTCATATCGCTTCCCATTTCGGAAACTCGTACCCGTTTCCCCATTTCGTGCAACCTAGGCAGGACATTACTTATCGAAGGCAGAGATACCGAAGCAGAGAAAGACAGCTGGAGATCACACCTGATACTGAGACACCCGGGAAAGCAATAGTGGTGGAAAATATGAGGGAGTCAAGGAGCAAGGAAGAAGCAACATTTCATAGCCTTTTAAAGGCCCTAAATGATTTAGCCAAAGGGCAGAAGGAGATGTTGGAGGAACTCAAGCAACAGAATAGGGACAAGAGCATCCATCATGAGTTCCTATATAGGGATACTTCAGGGGCCTCACAATAGTATGACCACCCTTCACTAGCCACTCACCCAATAGCTTTCAGTGGGCCAACCAGGACTACGCTTCCTAGATTTTTACCTTCATTATCGAGTGAGCAAGGCGGGCCAGATGATCAGATGCCCATGGGAGATTATTTCCAAGAATGGCAATCCATGGGGAAAGATTTCAAAGCATCTTTGTCCTTAAGAGATCACTGCCAGTTCAAGCAAAACGAGAAAGGCAGGAGCAGTGGGGGGTCTAGCACGCAAAGTTCAAAGTTGCAACGTACCATTGGGAGGATGTATTTTCCCACATATGATGGATCTACCAAGTGCACAACTCGAGCTTGGGTGGAGAAGTCGGATACCAATTTCCAAATTAACTGGATGGCAAAAGTGGAAGCCATCAAAATGGCTACCTTGCACTTGGAGGGAGAGGCACACGGCTAGTGGTTTCATGGCTTGACAATGCTAGGGCATGCCAGTGTGACCTCTTATGAGGACTTTAGGCGGAGAGTGGTGGAGCATTTTGATAGGAGGGACCCAAAGGCTCATTTCAGAGAGCTCACCCAACTCAAGCAGACTAGCCATCCAGAGCAATATATATCAGAGTTTTTGAGAGTCTCAGTCATGGTGCCAGATTTGTTCGATGCCAGGAGGGTGTACACATATGTAGAGGGCTTGCTTGAGCCATTGTGTGGGCTGATGAGATCTCACAGACCCACTACACAGTCATGGTGCCAGATTTGTTCGATGCCAAGAGGGTGTACACATTTGTAGAGGGCTTACTTGAGCCATTGCATGGGCTTATAAGATCTCACAGACCCACTACTTTGCAGGAGGTTGTGACTTGTGCCAGGGATTTGCAAGGGGCAATCCCCAAGACTTGAGCACCCATACCATCACGAGTTCCCTACCCAGAGAAGGGACATGACACGAGGCCAACACCACAACTAGCAATCCAGTGGCATGGACAGTTAGATGAGGAGACTAGGAGAGACCTACGGAGGAGGAATCTATGCTTCACTTATCGGGAGCCTTGGGCAGCAGGCCATAGATGTACAGTGGGAAAGGCCCATTACATTGAGGTCTTCTCTAATAGTGGCCAGGAGAATGATGTGGAGTTGGATATAGGCGGGGGTGACAACGAGACGTGTGTAAAGAGGGGACCACCACCACCGCCACCTGGGGGAGCATCTTTCGCATAATTTGGAGTCGTCCTAGCTTCTTTCCGTGGGGTTCCCAAATCTTTTACCCTAAGGATCAAAGGCACAATGCAGGGGCATCGTGACTCTTTTCTAGTAGACAGTGGGGCCACCCACAATTTCATTTGATGCACAGATGATTCAAAGGCGAGGTATCACTACAAAGAAGTTTGAGGGGTTTTCAGTCCTAGTGTCGGGGGATAGTACCATGCAGTGTACGTACTCGATATGCCCTCGCTTTGATAGTGACCATAGGGAACTACTTGATGGCAGATCATTTCTTCATGGTGGATGTACCAGACACCAATGTGGTGATGGGTGTCCAGTGGCTCTACTCCCTTGGACGGGTCACTACAGATTGGAGGAAGTTGGAGATGAAGTTCACAGGGCCAAATGGCAAGTTAGTTGTTCTTTGGGGCATGCATTCATATCCTCCATAGACAGTTTAAGTGACTTGAGGCATGTGGACATAGCAATGGCAGTCGAGTTGAGGATTTCTGAGTTTGGGGAACAGCGCAAGCCACCACACCCCAACATACAGACGATCTTGGATAGGTATCTGGTAGTGTTTGGGGACGCAACACTAAGGCAACCCCCTGACAGAGGATTTGAGCACACGATTGAGCTAGAGTTGGGGGTACAAGCAGTGATTACCACTCCATATAGATATCCCAAGGCCTACACGGATGATATTGAGTGAGCCATTCAGGAGTTACTAGCACTTGGGCATGTGAGGCCTAGCTCTAGCCCCTTCGCTTCATCAGTCATTCTGGTGAAGAAGGAGGATGGGACGTTGCGCATGTGCATAGATTACGAGCACTCAACAAGAAGACCCTGAAGAACCGCTACCCCATTCCACGCATTGATGAGCTTATGGATGAGCTTAGAGGAGCCAAGTACTTCTTTGAGATAGACTTGCATTCGGGGTACCACCAAATCAGAGTGAGGGATCAGGACATCCTCAAGATGACCTTCAGATGCCACTATGGAAATTTTGAGTTCTTGGTTATGCCCTTTAGGCTGACCAACACACCTGCCACCTTCCAGCCTTGCATGAACCATGTGTTACGTGGGCAGTTGCAAAAATTTGTATTGATATTCTTCGATGCCATTCTAATTTACAGCGTGACCTGGGAGGAGGATCTACAACACTTGGAGGCGGTGTTATGCATTTTAGAGGAGCAACAGTGCCACGCCAAATTGTCCAAGTGCGAGTTTGGGTTGATAAAGATGCTCTAATGTGACTCAGAATGTCACTGAGTTGAGGGGCTTCGTGGCATATGCACCTATTACAAGAAGTTTGCGAAGGGCTTCTCACAATTGGCAACTCCCCTCACAAATTTGACCAAGAAGGGGGATTTTGCGTGGACAGATAGAGCACAGTCAACATTTGAGCACTTCAAGGAGGTGATGAGCAGTTGTCCAGTAGTAGCATTGCCAGATTTCACTCAGCCCTTCACCTTGGAGTGCGACGCATCAAGTGAAAGAGATGGCATAGTATTGTCACGGGATGGCCACCCCATCGCTTTTGAGAGCCAAAAGCTCCTTCTGCATTAGAGGTCGTATTCTATTTACGACAAGGAGATATTGGCCACTATGCGTGCATTGGCCAAATTCCGACAATACCTAGTGGGCAACAGATTTAGAGTGAAGATTGACCACAACAGTCGTCGCCATTTCATGGGGCAGCAGGGCTTCAATCATAGGCAACAGAGTTGGGTTAGCAAGATCGAAGCCTATGATTTTGACATTGAATATGTCAAGGGCAAGCACAATGTAGTAGCAAATACATTAGCCAAGACGCCCGTGACACTTTCACTCATGAGCATTTGTCATGATTGGAAGACACAGTTGTTGGTAGAGTACTCCAAAGATCGACAGGCATGAGATGTTTTGGAGGGTACACATGCTGATGAGCGTTACAAGGTGATGGTTGACATCATCTACTACAAAGGACGCATATTCTTGGTGTCGGGTTCACAATTGAGGGAGAGGATTCTCCACGCAGCCCATGACTCCCTATTGTCAGGACACCAGGGGTTCTTGAAGATGTACAGGACGATCAGAGAGCGCTTCACATGGAAGGGCCTCAAGGGAGATGTGTTGAGGTATGTGCAAGACTACGAGGCTTGTCAGAGGAACAACAGAGAGTTGACCCATCCAGTCGGGTTGTTGCAGCGACTTCCCATTCCTAAGGGGAAATGGGAAAGTATCTCTACAGATTTTATCATGGGGCTTCCTATGGTGTAGGGCGGACATTGTATATATGTGGTGGTGGATCGGTTGATCAAATATGCGCATTTCTTTTCTTTTCCAACCCAGTATTCTGCTTCCAGGTAGCGGAGCTGTTTTTCAAGGAGGTCTTCCGCTTACATGGTCTACCCAAGACCATAGTCAGTAACAGGGACACCTGCTTCATGGGAGCATTCTAGCAAGAGCGTTTCCAGTTAGTGGGCACAAAATTCACCCCCAACACCAACTACCACCCACAGATAGACGACTAAACTAAGAGGGTCAACAAATGGTTAGAGGGCTACCTACGGAACGATGTGACCGAGCAACAGAGAACATGGATCCGGTGGTTGCATTTGGGCGAGTACTGCTACAACACCACCCACTACATGTCCATTGGTATGTCACCTTTCCGTGACTTGTATGGTTATGATGCTTTATCTTTTGCTAACATTTTTTTTGGAGACAGTGGGGCCCCAAAGGCCAAAGATTGGATCCAAGAGATCTAAGATATCCTCAAGGCTCTCAAGGAAAAACTGTTGACAACGCAGAATCAATAGAAAGTGTATGCAAACAGACACAGGATTGAGAGGCAGTTTGAGAAGGGGGACATAGTCTTCCTGCGGCT
The DNA here is from genome assembly GCA_000404065.3 of Pinus taeda. Lineage (NCBI taxonomy): Eukaryota > Viridiplantae > Streptophyta > Pinopsida > Pinales > Pinaceae > Pinus > Pinus taeda. The sequence goes on from APFE030503722.1 coordinate 36,874, forward strand.
ACAACCACATAGACAATTCACGCTAAAACATAAGGGGACTGAGAAGTTAGAATCCTGATTTTATGGGCCATACTAGTTGATTAGGAGAGT
>APFE030503722.1:44805-72305 GCA_000404065.3 Pinus taeda
GAATTGTAGGCAAACCAGGAACACCATTTTTCTTCAATAAGCGAAGGTTGTCATAGTTCAAATGTCCAAATCTAGCATGCCATAATAAACTTGATGGAAGTGTACTTTCTTCATAATGAGAGTTGTATGAGAAATGTTGTGCAGAAGTAGAGGTACCCTGCAGCTTGAGAAGCCTTTTTTCTTCTACCTCCCCATGACAAGTGAGTGGTTAGATGCTTTTCTCACCTCAAGCTTGCCATCAAACAGATGAATCGAGTGACCTTGCTGGCAGATGTGGACCAAGGACAACAAGTTTCTCTTCAGCTGTGGGAGATATAGAACATGATGTAGAAGAAAGTCTGGAAGGCCAGGCAATTTAAGCCTGATTGTGCCATGCTCTGATGGCTTGATTTTTGATTGGTCTGCAAAGTATATTGCTCCATCAACATTGTTAGTAAAGTCTTCAAAAAATCTTTTCTATGAGTTATGTGGCAAGTTGCTCCTGAATCAAGCAACCAATCATTTTTCCAAGAAGCAAGTGAAGCATTAAATAAGTCTTCATTTACTCCAATATTACATTGTGCCACAACATAATGAGCTGATTCAGGTGCTTTACCTTTGTTCGTGTCATTAGTTTTATCTTTGGGTTGGTTTCTTTGCTGCTCAATTTTGTCCCAAGGTAACTTGCACGTAGAGGCATCATGTGATCCATTTCTTTTGTAGCGTATGCAGTGCAACTCTGACTCTTCTCCTTGAGAGTGTCTGCCCCCTCTGCCTCTGAAATATCTTCCTCTTCCTCTTCAACCACCTCTTCTTTTGGAAGAATCTTGGGCAAGATTCTTTTCTTTATGAGCAAGGCACACAACCTCTTCAGAAGATTCAGGGGCTGTCTTCTTTCCAAAAGCTTTCTCTCTTTCAGCAAATTTTTTCACAAGAGAGTCAAAGGTAATATCTTTGAGATTTCCATTTGCTTGCAATGACTCAAGCTAATTGGAGTAAGTAGGATAAAATGCCTTGAGAAAAGCGATAAGAGGAATATCTAATTCAACCTCAGTGGCTTTGATATCATGCATTATAGATTTTACTTCGGATGCAAGAGCAAGAGGATTATTATTTTGTAATTCAAGAGTGAAGAGGTTAATCACGAGTTGAACAACTTCAAGTGCAGAATGCGAGTCATAAAGTTCTTTAAGCTTTTGTAAGGCTTCAAAAGCAGTTGAAAATGGCGAAATATGGTGACTCACCTCTTCACTTATAGACGCTGCAATTAATGCATAGGCTTTGCTGTTCTTATTTTCCCAAATGGCGAACTCTTTGTCTGAGGTAGGCTGTTCTGGTTCTTTGTCTTCGTCTCCAACACACACTCCTTTCCGCAACTCATTGAAAATGAGGGTGTGTTTTATCATCCGGGACCACTCAAGATAGTTCTCCTTGCCAGTGAGAACTATTCCCACAATGGATATGATTGAATGCATTGTAAAATCTGAGTGCTGTAAAAATACTTCTGCTGATAGAAAATTTTCAAAAGTTGACGTGCACTTCATATATTATATGCCCATTATATATGGCTCAACATATAAGATTTCAACCGATTTTTAATGACATCTTTTCTCAACACATGCACCATGGATACCATACAAAAAAATCCAATGCACCAAATAAAAGGCATTCAGAGCATGCATACGCAATCTTCAAAAAATGTTTAATGCAGTCTTTAAAAATGTTTAATGCACAGGAAGCATATACTATATATAGATCCACTAGCGCTCCTACCACTAGCCACAACAGACCAGAACTTCTTCAAGGTAATGAAAAACTTGCGTATGGTAGTAGAGAGGAGGGGAGGTCTGCGTATTACCAATGCTTATTGTTGGGAGCAACGTGGAGTGAGCAACTCAACGGAGGTCTGTGTATGGAGCGTTTCAAGAATTAGAACTTCAGCAAGGAGGACGCAAGCGGACAAGGAATTGGCAGAGGCGTTGGGTGAAAAGAAATTTGCATCAGAGATGATGAATTTGGTAGATCATTTCGAAGGAAAATGCGGAGTGGAAGTAGAGGTGGTGAGTTGCAAATGCTGTGGGCAAAATGGAGGAATGCACGCCTGCTTACATAGCCCTCATCCGAGACATGTTTTACGGGAAATGGGTGTGTGGACTCTGTGCCAAAGTTGTGAAAGACGAATTTCGCAGATCAGGCAACAAATACATAGGGATAGAGGAAGCTCTGTAGCAAAACGATTGTTTGTTGGAACCTCCTAAAACATGCTATGAGTTCAATTAGCTGCACCTCCGATCGAAAAAGAAAATCGGTACTTTATGGTACCCTACCTCTCATGGCGCACATCGCTTTCTGCAATAGTTTTGGAGAGGCGTAATGGAAGCCCGAGAAGTCCCAATAGTTGTTTGGCCGTTGTCCTGGTAGTTCCAACGCATATGCAGTTGTCACTGAGCAGAACGGTTGGAGGGCGGACTGTTCAAAAACGTATATGACACTGGATGGAGCAGGCTTCAGGCAACTGACACCAGGCAGAGGTGTGAGTTCTGCAAAATAGGCTGAACATAGGCAGGAAATTGACACCAGGAGTTACACAAAAGCTAATTTTGGCAGCTGGCTCTGATACCATGTCAGACCAGGCAGTAACTCCTCAAAATCAATTCATTCATATTCATTCAGGTTGGTCTTTATTATATACATGAGGGAGAGATTGTTCACTTCATCTCCCGGTGACTATTCATATTTCTTATTATTTATTTACATCAGTTACACTTATTCACCCAATCCTGATGATTAGGTGTCAACAGGCACAAACCGCTCTCGTGCCCTCCAGCGCCTCGTTCTGCTGCAAAATAGCCTCACGCACTAATGCAACCTTCCTTTTTAATGCTAGAAGGTCGGCCTGAAACTGGTGGAATTGTTGTGGGCATCTATCGCTTGTAAACTCGATCACAACTTCAAATACCTCAACAAACGTTGGCATGTCGTCTATGGGTGGCTCCTCCTCAACAGATGGCTCTATGTGCGTAGGCTCTATCTTCTCCACCAAGGTGTCAATTGGGGCTATCAAAGAGGTCTCTAATAAAGGAGACTCTTGTGCCACACCGGATATATCGATGTGCTCCTCACCATCATGTGGGATTTTAGCATCATGCTCAACCTCCTCCTCAGGCTCCTGATATCTAAAGCCAGGTCTCCACTAGCGAAAGCGCCCCCTGGTCTCACCCTCTAATTGTCTTTGCCTTGCCTGCTCCTTTTCAGGAGATCTGGTGCCCTGATCTGGTCAACTTTCCCCACATGATGTAGACGGCTGCATCCCCACGACCTGCTCACCTCTAACGTCTTTGTTGTAAGGGTGAGGATGGGTTTGCTCTGTCACCGTCCTCAATTGGGCTAACTGCTCATCGTCAATTCTACCCCAGAATTTCTGCATACTGGATTTCCCTTGAGCCATGGGTTTATCTCTGATTTCACCCATCACTGTGCACTCATTCCCAAAGCTTCCATGATCTTCTGGCTTAGTTTCCCACAGCTAGACCAAGATCATGCTCTGATACCATTGTAATGTCCCAAATGCAGAAAATTTGGAACAAACAGTGATATACAAAAGCAAATGCGATTCATACACATAAAAATTAAACGAACAACAAATACTCAGTACACAACAGAAATGTGAACCAATTGAGCCAATTTATTATTGGAGTGCAGCAAGTACAATAGTGTGGAAAATGCACCTTGGCTTGCCTCAAGGGAAAGCTTGACAAAACTCAGGTGTCAAACTATAATCTCAATTCTGGAAAGAACTGCTCCTTTAATGCTCTGCGCTGTCTCCTAGTAACTACAACTGCTGGCTAGAAAGGAGCTGCAAGAAACCCCACCTCCAGTGCTTAGAAAGTGATGAAACTTATCCATGAATGCCTTGGCCAAAACCCACAAAAACCCATAAATGGTTTGGCCCAATTTTGAACTTCCAAAATCGACCCCCAAAGGCACTGTGCAATCCCCAGTGATTCTACATTGTTTGCTTTAAAGATACAGTTGAAAAACTCACTTTCGATACTCAGAAGAATATGAAACTTTATATATAGGATCCTTTTCAAAAACCTAGAAAAACCTGGAAATGGTTTGGCCCACACTGTCCAAACAACTCCAGAAATAAGACTTGCAAAGAATGGCCACGAAGTCCTACAAGCTCTGAAATGGAAGCAAAGATCACTCCAAATATCTCCTCTAACCTCCACGACAAAGCTCAGCCTCAAGGACTAATACTCTACCCACCAAATGAGCTCCCACACATTGCCTCTGCGCGCCGGGTAGTGCGAAAGTCACACTGCCAAGCCAGAAGCTCAATCAGCTCCCAATCTCTCCTCGATGCTGACAATCCTCCCTAGCCTCCTCTCTGGAAAATCTCACGTCAAATCTCCACTGCTAATCACCACCAATGCACTCAACCTCCTCTCCACTGCGTCCCCCAGTAATACGCACAACCTGGAAGGGAATGCTACTACTGGGAATCATAATGTGATCCTCTTGAAGAAATGAAGAAAAAATTCCTAGGGTGGCACTCGAAGTCCCCTGAAGAAAGTGTGAGCTCTTCGTTTGAAGAACTTGTGCTAAACAACCAGTGACTCAGCTAAGCAACTCGAGCAACCAAAGAGAAATCAATATACTCCAATAAGATGAATGAAATGAGGAGAGCTACGTTCCTTATATAGATTTCGTGGAACACTTTTCCCTCCAATTTTACCTCCATCGTGGGCCCTCACTTAACCACCTTCATGCAAACCAAACTAGGAAGTGTGTCTTTCCCTAGTGTGGGTGGCTCCCATGTGTAATTTAACCACAACAAAATAACTTCTCCTAGTCTAATCTCCTAATAAAAAGCGAATGAGCCCCATCACCTCCAAAATCAACCCCAAAATATATAAATTAATCCTGTTCCAAAATAATTTAGGAAGGGACATTACACTTAGCTTGCTGTTGGGAGCCAACTTATATGGAGAGATGTTGAAGTTTTTAAGTTTACTTACTTAGAAACCCTCCATGCACTTTATCTGATTTATACCTACCTACTTGTTATTTTCTTTAACAAGTTATTTACAATGTAAATACTGAAAATAAACTCTAGTGCATGCTCAACATATTACAGATCAACAACTAAAAGAAACAGAAACAAACATGCCATATGACACCATTATTTTTGGACTAATGTCCTCGGAAAAACCCAATGCGGGAAAACCAATGGAACTATTTGAGGGTTTTCTTATTAAGCAATATCATAGTACAATTTGGGTGCTGAAACTGGCCTACCCAACAGAGAATTTCCTTGGCAGTAATACCTCTCGGTGTCTGACAAATCTCCTGGCTGAAACCCTAGATAATCCTTCCGGCAGCTACTCAGCACAAATCTACCCCAGAAACCCCAGTGTCTGCCTATCTAGACTGCGTCAGCCTCTCCTTGCCCAATGCTAGCCCTACGTCAGCCCCAGGAGGCTTGTGTCAACTCTTTGACCCTCTGCGTTAGCTATGCTGGCCTCTTTGGTGCTCTGCGCAACACGTAGTTGCCTCTTCGTGGCCCTACATGAGCACTAGCTGCTCCTGCGTCACTATCTCTGGCTGCTCTGCTGCTCTCCCGGCACTATCTCTGCTTCTCTGTCTCTCTGTACTCAATGCCCCTCAGTAGCTCTCCGATCACTGATTCTATCTCTCTTAGCAAACCCCGCTCTGGAGAATAGAATCACTGATCATCTGGTGTACTCTCCAAGTGACCCTCAAGCCTCCTCTTATACTTTTCCTATTGACATATCAACGACCGAGATTAAGTCCCTAATCAACGGCTAAGATTAGATCTGGTTTGATCCCTGTTTTTTGGACCACTCTAACACAGATTCATATTAATACACATTAATACTTTATTTTCCGTAAGTTTAGACTTAGGGACTCCATTAAAAATATTAATTATTTTAATATCTCCTGATCTGTTTAGAATCTTCCCAAACCCTTTCTGGGTATTGAAGATCTCATGTGCCCCAACCTCTCCACCAAATTTCGTGGCTAGAGCACATCCGATGCTACCCCAAATCAACACTTTGGAGTCCTTAGTGGGTTCATCGTCTGCAATGACTCCAATAGCGCGCAGATCCTTCTCTACGGCAATAGCCTCTTCATAGTTTTTTGTTAATGTTGGTTTCGCAGCTCGCTTGACGAACTGCGCAATACCGGTTGGCAAGGCAAAAGTGTAGTAGTCGATAGTGATGGAGTCGTGAGGTTTTATGTCATCCGAGAACTTGTTCAAAATACGGTTGAACCTCTGATTGAAATCTTTGACCTTTTCTTTCTGCTCCATCTTGAGACTACCCAACTCCTTCAATAACATGGCAAGGGTCTTGTCTTCAGCAAATTTCTCAAGAAAGATCCTTTTGAATACCCTCCAATTCTGGATGGAATTTGGAGGAAGGTTGCGGTAAAATACAACTGCTCTGCCATCCAAGGTAATGAAAACAATCTACATGCAACGTCATCATAATGTACCTCAAGCGTCTGCAAATGTAGGTAGAAAGTGTCTAAGTGATCTTTTGCCTTCACTGTCTTGTCAGGGTCATATTTCATTAAGAGCTTCTCCGCATGTCTTGGCATCTTGTGCAGGACACCTGGAAGTGCCAATGGTCCCTAAGTCATCCAATCCAGATTTTGGTCTGCCATATTGTCTTCTTCGTTATCTTCCTGTTTTGAATATGATGATTCCACTTCTGAATCTGTTGGTTCCTCCTCTTCTTCTCCTCCTCCTTCGTTTCCTTCCCCTCCGCCACCTCCGTCGAAACCTGAACCCAAGAGTTTGCCTTCTTCTTCTCCTTGAAGAGCGGAGGTTCTTCTTCTTTCTCCATGACTTCTGCTAGCTCTTCAAGAGTGGCAAAGATTGCTTCTTTAACAGATGTAACTACTACTCCTGTGGGGGTAGTCTTGTTCTTCTTTTGAGAATATGGAAGAGCATACACTCCTAGAATCAGTCCAACAGCTTTTGCAAATTGACGGGTTATGGGACGGAGAGCCTGGATTCGATGATACGGGATTTCACGTTCAGGCCTAGGAGATGAGGAATTACCAACTTCAGAATTGCAGGTAGGGCAGAGGGAGTGAATGTTACTGCCTTGACCAAAAAATGGATGAGTAGGGGAGGTGGGACAATTAGCCATAAAATACTAGCGACCCTCCTTCTAGTGCCAGAAATGTTGACAGTGTTGGATCCGCCAACATTCAAGGGATCTCCCCGATATGAGGTCCCAATCAGGCCTCACACCGTTTGGTGTAGGATTCCCATCTGGTATGATGGCTCGGTTTCCAAATACTTAGAGATTTGCCTCGGCTCTAGCTTTCAGCATAAGAGAGTGTTGCAATGGTACCTTCAAAAAGCAAGGTGAGTGTTCTTGGTGAGTGTGCAACGTAATTGTGTCTAGGTTCTCTTACTGCAAAAGGGGGGTAAAAGTGTGCCCTAAGTGAGAGGTAACAGTACCACCCAGGAAGAGACACACATGAACCAGAGAGACCTGTCCAACATCCAACGAAATAGTCCACAGCAAATGCGGCAGTCGTTAAAACCAAAGAACGAGGAAAGATTCGTCTACCATCCAACAAAATAGTCCACAACGGATATGACAGTTGTTATAACCAATGAGCGAGAAAGGTTTGTCTATAGTATCCTACGAAATAGTCCACAAGGATGAGACAGTAGTGACAACCATTACAGCACATTCCCAACAAGATAAGCACTGAAACAACCGAAATAGTTCAACTATCTTAGTACATGTGAAACAAAAATGAAATATAAATGCTCACAGAATAGCCTTACAAGCATCCATAAGTCATGCATTGAAAAGTGTTGGCCTAAAAAGGCTTTTGTATTAAGCAAAAGTTCCAAGAAACATATTTACATCATACATCACTAGCCCCAATAGTGGGACATTGGAACCACTCCTTGCTCCTCAAAGAACTGACTAAAACTCTCTATGCTTTGCAGGAGGAGCCAAGGTGAAAAATCCTTTGCTCATACAATGAGGGGGGATATATAACCAAAGGGTGATGCTTGACCCTTTTGACTCTTTGACTACGCTCATGACTGTTCAACTTCCTATGACTTTTCAACTGACATGACTCTTCATATTTGTGTGTGTCCATTGGACTTCCACTATACATTACAATATACATGGCTAATAATAGTGATGTGACCTTTGACAACTCATGACACGACTTGACATGACACTACTGACATGGACTAGCTTGTTGAAGTGGCAATGTCAAGACGTTGTTGCTGCTAAGTGATAGATGTGTTCTTGGATGTGCTTTCTCTTCTCCTCCGCATAGCTTGATGATGCGGGGTCTTCAATGATCTTTGGTCTTGCATGCATGTGTTCCCTTTGCTTGTTCTTGATAAGCTTCTTTGTCCGTTCAGTTGTGAGTGAGTCTTCTAGCATGTTTGCTCCTTCTTCTCCTTCTTCATCGTCTCGCCATGATCTAACAGTGTACCTATTCCTACAGTTCGCTCATGACAGGACGACATCAAATCCAAAAACTCCCTAGTCTAAGATGATGCACTATTATCCATGGACTGGGCCCAGGACAGAGGGCCCAGTAACTGCGCATTGCGTAGTTCCAGGTGACAAGGAGGGGTTGGTCACTGAGACAACGCAGAGCGTAGCTCAGGCTTGGTTGAGGAACTCTTGAGCACAGTCCTCACTGTCGGGAAAAATTGCGCAGAAGCCACAGAGAGACGGGATTGCGCAGTTGAGATAGTCGGTGGCTAATCCAGGATGGAACCCTGGGAAGCAGGTCTGTGCAGTTTTCGGAGGCAAGGCAACACTGGGCAGCAGAGGAGCCTGGAGGACAATTTTGCGCAGTTCTTGAAATCAGTGAGTCCCAACTGAGGCAGGACACTGGGGGACACTTTTGCGCAATTCTAGAAGGCAAGGCAGGCTTGGTTCTCTGCGCATTGCAGTGTTCCAGCGAGCAAGGGGGAAGCTTGAGGACTGATCTTGCGAAATGCGCGGTTCAGGTCAGGCTAGGAGGAGTTACTACGCAACTCTGGGGATGAAGGCAGTTTGCTCAGATCTGGAATTGCGCAGTGCAACTGTCCTGGGGGACAGTGACTCTCAAATCCCAAATTAGGCTTCAACGGAGTAGAAGGTTTTCAGTGAATATCTAGTTATTATGGTTTATCAGTTAAATTTATACATTGATGTTTTCTCTACAAATATTCCTTACAGGTAAGTGTCAAAGACAAATCTAGAGATTTTCATGTGGGAAAGGGAGCCATTAAAGTTCACAAGCACTAAGCCAAGAAGAAACGAGCTCCCTTACTTATAAATTGAGTTTCTTATTGTTGTGGGGTTCACGTTTGGAGAATACGAGTCAAAGAATTTCTGGGCAGGAGGATACGAGTTTACTGACTACTGGGGCTGGAGTTATACATTCTTCCTGCTGATTCGAAGTTCTGCAGTACCAGTTTTCTCTCTTCTGAAGGACGAGCATCTCTGTGTTGGAAAAGATGTAACTAGGTTCAGTCTTCATATATGTAATTTTGATAAGAAAAGAGAGAATTTATTTTGATATTATTTGTCAATGAGTTTCTTTCTCATTGAAAATAGGTCAAGCACATTTTGAAGAGCTTCTAGGGAGTCAAAGTCAAAATGTAATTATGATGAGACCCTTTGAGGGCATGTTACATCATGTATGATGTCATACAAGGTCATGGGAATACCTCCAAGGCAAGTCAAATCCTCTCCTAGCGGCAACAAAGACTACAAGCAGCAAATAATGAAGAAAAATGAATTTAAGAGCTAAACTGTCAAGTCGGCTTTAGGGACAATCATGTCGGCTTGAAGGAGGAGGGACAGACCTCTATAAACAGAGGCTATCCACTTCTCATTTGGACACACACTCACATCTCTGAAATCCGCGAGGAAGAAGAAGGCTTAAAGGACGAAGAAAAGGTGAGGAAAAGGGCTACAAGGACAGCATTACAAGAAGGAAGAACAGTGAAGTTAAGGGGATGCTTTCTAGGGTTTCTGCGGCCACACGTGCGAAGAAACTAAGGACAGTCTACGGCCAGATCAACAGGGGTATATTCTTTATGGTTTGGGCTAGCTATCCGGTCAACAAAGGCCTTCCACTCCAGTGATGAAGGCAGCCTCACAAGTGAAGGAAGAAGGGACCGTTTCTAAGGTAAAACCAGTCACACGTGCGAGGTCAACAGAGGGTTGACTGCAGCTACAACAGCAGTAAGGTGCAGGTCCTTATATCTTACCGTTTTGGGTGCAAATTAGGCCTACAAGGCCTCTCTCATCAGTGAGGAAAGAAGGATAAGACAACGAATAGGACTGTTTTAGGGTTTTGCTGTCCACATGTGCGAGGATTTCAGAGGTAGGTTGTCGCAGATTGACAACAGTTGAAAGGGAGCATATTGAGGGGCATCATTTGGATATAGAAAAAGGTCTACAAGGTCTCCAAGATCAGCAAGAAGGTCCTCCTTATAGCAAAATAGAAGAGCCCTAATATTCTAGGGTTTCCCAACTTGGAAGACAAAGTGCTGGAAAATGTGCCGGAAGTGACAGTGCAGAAAGAGGAAGCATTTGACTTATGCTTGAAGGATATCCTAGTCAAGGGTCTACGGTTTGGCAGTTGTTCAAATAAGAAGCTTCAATAAGAGAAAACTTACAAAGAGATCCCTCTCAAGAGTGGAGAGAGTTTGTCCTTGGCAGAGGGCCAAATTTTGTGTTCTTGTTATTTTGTTTTGGTAGCAGTTTGATGAAGCACACACATATGCACTAATAAGAACAAGGAAAAGTATAAGCTAACTAAGAAAAAGTAAAAAGACTTCACAAATTGTTATCAAGTCTCGGAGAATCACCACAACACTACTTTGCCCTAGATTCTTTAACACTCTGAAGGCAGCAGAACAATTTCTGGGAGGTTGGGCAACGCATGAGTCACTATACTTAAGGCTGGTCGAATTTCCCAAGTCTGGGCGTGATTCCAAGGAGAAAAGAGGGTCAAATCCCCTCACTGTTAATGCTGGACAAGAGCTGCATAATTTCTGGGCTGGGTCACAGTTAAGGTGGAAAGAGTTAACTGCTATTCAAAGGCTGCCACTATCCCCATTGCATGAGGCTGTATATCATCTTGGAGAGGCTTCAGTTGTTGACTGCGCTAAGCCTGAGCCGTTATTGGTGAGCTGGAAGGTGCTACGACCACCTTATGGTGTCTATAACAGCTGCTGGTACCTTTATATAGATTGCTGGTGCGACTTTTTGAGGTGCTGTACAGAGAGGAGCAAATTCTGAGCTTATGTGTCATTGAAGACCTGAAATACTACATCAAATCATCTACTGTACCCAGGTTCCTCTGCTCTAATTGTATCCATTCTATTTGCATAGTAAATACAAAGAGGAAGCTGTCTATTTGGTCTCTTTTTATGACAAAAATTACATATATCAGTCCTATGTAAGTCTCTGTGCTTGAAATATATCATTTTGAAATTTTTGGTAGCTTCATTTTGGGTAAATGTCATTTATTGTGTTTATTTTCTGAGTTGCAATTGTAAGAAAACACCTACAGCAGCAGTACACAGTCAAACTGTTTGATGAAATGCTTCACTGAAACTATAGCACAAACTCAGAAATTTAGTATGAGAAAGGTTGTTTTTTCAAAGGAGGGATACTACAGAAAAAGGCGCTGAAGGGAATCATTATGCATCAGATTTGTTTGGAGAAAAAGCTTCAGCAAGGCCAGCGCAGAACAGAAAGCTAGGGCTTCAGAAGAAACAGTACAGCAGCTGCAGGATGCAGCTACAGCACTCAGCCACCGAGAAACACACGGAACAGGCACGCAGAGAAAGTCGTACGGCCTGTATGGATTTAGTACAGAGCTGCCTGCACAGAGGGCCCTACACTGCGATGATTTCCAGCCAGGCCAAGTTGAATTTCTGGATTGTTTCTGTATCATAAAGAAGGTCTTCCTTCATTTGTAAGAAATTTATGATAAATATTTGCTGAGACCGCCCTAATAGAAGCCACCAGACAAGCAGGATTTCCTGCGTTGGGTTTCCTGGGTAAACTCGTGTGTTTTTATGGTGTCATGACTGTGTTTTTATTTCTGGGTATTATTGTTATTTTCCGCTGCATGCATGTTAGAAAAAAACTCAGCATACTTTTGTAAAAGAAGTTTAATTTCAGTTCAGTTATTTACTTGCAATTTTCAGAAGTTAGAATAGCTGAGTTTTAGGTAAACTAGCAGCATTAATGTCACTAAATTCATATAAACCCATTTACATACAATAAGATGTTGTTTGATATAGGTAATATAGTACATTACTATAAACTTGCTAAAAGATGACAAATAGTTAATTTTTCCTTCTTGAATAAACTTTCCTTCGATTAGAGAAAAGGGAGAGTTGAGGGCTAATGTAAGAGAAAACCAAACTGAACATTAGCAACCATACAAATGCATAAGTGTACATATGTATAAGCTCATATCAACAATATGCAAAGAAAAACATCAGTTTTACCAGATTGTAGCCACTCAAAGTCCTCACCTCCATGTTTGTAAGGCTTAGAGCAAAGTCACATATGAAATCTGACAACTTGTGGAGCTTAACACCTGATTTTCAACCAACCCATAGGAGTATATATTAATTTAAAAGACATACTACACAACTGAAATTTAAACATTCTACTGTGACTTGCTAGTTCACCATATCATATGTTTTGGATCAACTCTTACATAGCTATCCCCTTAACATAATAGATTGTACAATCTCTAGGCAATCAGTAACTTTAGTATCATTGGAGGATTGTAGCATCTTTATCTAGCTTGAAAAATCATATTTGTATATATCAACATTTTATAATTCATTCCAGAATCCATAGAGTCCACTGACGATTTGACTCTACTGTTAATTACGTATACCAGCATCTATACAAAGTGAAGAACCCTGAACCTTCACTTCTAGCGGTTGGATAAAAATAGAATGCCAGAAGGCTTGGAACAAGAGAAGTCTGCATCTCTCCCCAAGCCCAACTCCTTGAAGTGGCTTTGGAAATTTTCTTCTCCTTGGATACAGAACTGTAAGGCTGATAAGAAGTATTATAGGCTGTAAAGGTTCTTCAAACCTACTAAAGAAATCCAGCCAAAATTTTTTGCTTTCTGGTAAGACTTGCTATCCTACATCTTTATTGGAGGGAAGCCATGTAGTTTTGTCCAATTTTGAGGAGCCCTTAAGGTTTTGTTGCTTGAGGGGAGTGATGATGATGTTGTAGGAGTTGATGTAGGATTGCCTAGTGATTATTGCAGCAATAATGTTTATATCAGCCCTATCCAACATTGGATTGAGGAGTCTTGATGTGATGCATGTCATTAATGGCATAATTTCAGTGTTCATTGCAATTCTCATGATCAAGCTTCATATTTCAGCATAGTACTCATAGAGATTCTAATATGTATCTACTTGACATTTGATGAGGCCTTGATTTGGTTGATGACCAAACGCAAGGGAAGAATTCATGACATTCATGAGATGTTGACTTGCTTACATTGAGTTTATGATGGCACTTAGATTGCTTGTTTACCTATGATAGGATAGGGTAGAACAAACAAGCTATTTAGAGTATTAGAAAAGCAGATATAAGCCCAACATTCATGAGCACTCAATTTACTTTCATGATATCTTTGCCATTGTTGGCTTGTGCCATTTTTCTTTTCCTTTATTTTTTTTGTGCTAGTTTGGTTTGTGACTTGTGAGACTTGCCTTTGGCTAAAAACCGCAACCTAGGGATGTCTAAGCCGTCAAAATCACCTAGGGTTCACACCTAAACTGGACCACACCAGCCCTTAACATAGTTTGATTTTGTGTAACCATGGGGTGTCGAACTATTGAACTTCACACGAGTGTTCAAACTTCAAATGTATCTAGATCGAAGCCTAATGGATTAACCTATTTCTAGTCAAGAATGTTTATAATTCTACCATGATCAACCTAAACAGGGCAACTTCCTTTTTTAATGTAGATATAAAATTTGAAGATATCAAGACTACCCAACCCATTCAATGCAACAAGGGAGATTGAGAGTTCCCCTTTTTCTAATGGTAGATCGGGTTGGTCCTATGGCCCTAAGTCATTATCTAATTGTTCCAAGAGAGTATTTTCCCGAATTAAGTCTAAGTGGCATGGATCTTCAATCAATGTTATTATAATTGGACTAAAACCAACAAAACCAGCCAATTCTACCAATTTTGAAGTTGCACCGGTCCAATTGACGGTTCATAACTAGAAATGGCCAGTTCCATACAAAATTGGCCTTAAATTACAGAATCAACTAGTTTCATATAGCACCATACAAACATGCCTATCAAAATAAAAAGAAAGAAAAAATCATAATAATAAAAGTGCAAGCAAAAAACCTAACACTAGGGCCCCGTTAACCACTAAAAAGGGGGTAACCCATCCGAGAAAACTTTTCCCCTCTTGTGTCAGCCAGCCAACCAGCAACCCTATATGATCAACACATAACATAATACTAGGATCGTCAACTCCTTGCTCCAGTCAGATTTCTCTCCCATCTGGCATTCCTTCTTGAAGGAAGGTGGGTCATCCATCAACAGTTACTTTAAGCATTTTTGCAATCATGTGCTTTCACTTAATGTTATGGGCATACTAATATGGATCAAGGGGCAAACTAGATAATTGACCGATCTCAATTGTTCTCTTGTTCCCTTCACTTAAGAGGTTAGCCTTTGACTCTAGTGCAATGGGAGCTTCTCTGAGACCTTAGGTTTTAGGAAGGGCACTATAGGGGAAGCATTGATTGAAGTAGCATGTCTAAGGTAATCCATACTTAACACTTTCCATCTTTCCCTATTATTCATCTCCATTCTTCAGGTCGGTGGTCATTAGTGATTGGATTGGCACCCTTCATCCTCATCCTTGAGCCTAGGCTCAAAAAACTTAGCCCTAGAGGTTGATGCAACTAAAAGAAAGATAAACGGTTAAGAAAGCCACAATGAAAGAAAAATGGAAAATTCAAAAAATGCCTAGGACATTTATTTAGCATGCGTGCAAAAGACTACCATGAGCTCTACCCCCCTCATTAGTCATCACCTAGTTCCTTAAGCATTCAATGCTTCATAGAAAGAAAGGAACTATTGTATGTCCCAACCTTGATGAGTGAACAATTGCTTCATCTTAAAGGGGTGAGGGAAGATTTCAAAAGCAATATTGGGCTACTAAGCTATGCACCCAATAAAAGACAAATCAAAAAACTAAAAGGTGCACCAGAGGGGTGGAAAAAGAAGGTCGAGAAAAGGGGTAACTCATAACACCATGAATGCTCCCTCCTTACATCTATACACTTAGGATGTTGGACCCCCATCAGTGGGTCACATAGTTGTGTCACCAACCTTGAAGTCTTTCCCATTCCACAACTATTAATCTTTCTTATACCAGATCTGATTTATTTCACTTCAACAACTTATTAAAACCCCATAAAATATTTATCTCAAATATTTCTGAATTTTCCTAAAAATAAATAGACCTGTATCTTAAGTTAAAATGCAACAGAAATAAAATGAAAAGATCAATCACACCATAAAAACAAATTTACACCTAACATAATCTTCTTTAAATTTCTCAGGAAAACTATGGGTTAAACCCACAAAGAATACATAGAAAAAATACAGTTGCTAAGCACCAAGGAACTTGGCCCCACTAGGAAAATCAACGTTAAAGAATTCAGCCTTTAGAAATTGAACCACCTAAAGCAAATCATCCTTGGAGAATTAACCTGTCTCACCAGCAAATAGACCTCCCTTTCCCCCTATCTCGTACGACCCCTATGCTTTAGAGAAATCAGCCTCCCTAGATAATTCGGCCTCCTCAACAATTCAACTCTCTTCTTCAACAACTCGTCCCCCTCTTTCCTAAACTCGGCCTCCTTGAATTTCCCCCGAAATTCCCTACTGCACTTCTTACTTCTCTTCAATCTAGTCAAGCCTCTCACTCTAGAGAAAATCGCTTTCTCCACAACCATGTGCCTTCACCTCTCCCTAATTTCATTAAAACGTAATCCCTAACCCTAATCTCCTAAATGATTAATGGCTAGGATTAAATCCTAAGCCTCATTTGAGATCAACAGTTGAGATTATATCTAAGTCACTTAAATAATTTTATTATTTATTCTTATAACTTTGGCCTAACAATCCACAATAACTAATTAGATTAATTATTATACATTTCCTAAGTTAACCTTAGGAAAGAAATCATAATATCACTTACTCCACCAAGCAAGCACCTAAAGAGGCAATCAAATATCTTCTACATGCTAAGACACCAAGTCGATGTAGAAGACCTTCTGAAGCTACAAAAACTTCAACACTCCCTCCTAGCAAGGAAGGGATTCTCCACCACCCCAAGCTTGTCTATGTAAAACACAAACTTCCCCTTCACAAGAGGCTTGGTGAGAATATATGCTAGTTGCTCCTCTGTGAGTTTTCCGGCTATTATACCACTTGTACATTTTTTTGGTTGGGGTTTGCTGGTATTTGAGAAATATTCCTGGAAAGGGATATTACAATGGTATCAGAGCATAGATCTGGCTCAGCCTGTGGAGCTAGCAATCTATGACACCAAGGGAAAAGCCCTACATTTGTTACAGAGGTAGGAGGTACAGAGACACTGGACGTAGGTTGGAGAACACCTACGGGGAGGGAGACTGTGTTCCTGTGGTGGATGCAGAACAGGAGGAACCTGTGGTGGACGCAGAACAGAAAGAGCCTGTGGTGGATGCAAAGCAGATGGCAGACGAGGACAGGAAGAGATTTGCGGATATGTTCCTCAAATTAGTGTAGGATCTGTCTAGGCAGATTGAGGTGATGGGGCAGAGATTCACAGCAGTAGAGGCTAGACAGCATGAGAGCCCACGGGTTTTCCAGGTTGGTGAGGGATCGGGTGCATCCCACCATTTGCCAGAGCAGCGTGATACTACCCAACAGGTGGCCTCACATGCCCCTACACGCTCTACCATGCCCACGTTCTTAGGAGCGGACACAGGGGCCGGAGCCCAGCAGTGGGCAGAGCTCGGTCATATGGGTGATTATTTTGCAGAGTATCAGGCCTATGGGCAGGAGTTCAGGGAGGCTCTCTCATTCAGAGACTTTGTTCAGCTCCTGCGACCATCACCGAGGATACCGGCATTATCATGATGGTGACACCCACCGCGCAGCTAGTAGATTCCACTTGCCTACGTTTGATGGTTCATCAAACAGTTCGGCAAAGTCTTGGGTGGAAAAGCTGGACATTTATTTCCAACTTAACCAGATGTTGGAGACAGAGGCCATCAAGGTGGTAACATTGCATTTGGATGGTGAGGCTCAGGATTGGTGGTTTCATGGGATGGTTACACTCGAACACTCCACAAGTGATGACATATGCCGAGTTCACCAGGGGATTGATGGAGCGATTTGATCGAAGGGATCCAGAGCAGCACTTTCTTGAGCTGATGAGGCTCAAACAAACAGGGAGCCCAGAGACCTACATTGCAGACTTCTTGAGGGTCTCAGTGATGGTGCCAGATCTATCCACGGCGCGAAGGATCTATATGTATGTTGAGGGGTTAGCAGAGCCACTTCGGGGTTTAGTCTGATCCACTGGACCAGCCACACTCCAAGATGCTATTAGCAGGACCTGGGACTCACAGGATGTCTTACCCAGAACCCGAACACCTTACCCCAGAGACAGACTTTCCAGTCTAAGGGGAAGGATGTAAGGATTCCACCTCCAAAGGGGAATCCAGGACGAGTACAGATTGACGATGATACCAGGAGGGAGCTGAAGAAGAAATGGTTATGCTTCACCTGTCAGGAGCCATGGGCACCAGGACATAGATGTGTTGTTCGCAAAGCACATTTTATTGAGGTCTTCCCCGAGAGCAGTGGGGAAGTGGATGATGAGGATGATGTGGGGGCAGGAGATATTCATGCCGTGCAGGGACCTTTGCCACCTCCACCGCCAGCAGCAGGTGGTGCATCTTTTGCACCTACCGGAGGGGCCCTTGCAGCATTGCGAGGAGTTCCCAAGTATCTGACGCTACGCGTACAGGGAACAGTACGTGACCAGCGAGTATCAATTTTGGTTGACAGTGGGTCAACCCACAACTTCATCAATGCACAAATGGTGGAGCAGAGAGTATATAAACAGAGAGCTTCGATGGGTTTTCAGTCTTGGTCCCAGGAGATCAGACCATGATGTGTGCTCATTATGTTCCAGAGCTATCAGTGACGATGGGCACCTACACATTCACTAACCACTTTTTCGTGGTCGATATTCCAAACACCAACATGATACTGGGTGTTCAGTGGCTCATCACTCTAGGGAAGGTCACGACGGATTGGAAGACCCTAGAGATGAAGTGGGATGATGAGAAGACAAGGAGGCATGAGAATATACGAGGACAGCACACAAATCCGCCTCAGACTATTTCGGCCCATCAATGGAGGCAGTCTTCCAGAAGGGAGATGTAGAGTGGGCAGTGGAGTTGCGTGCATCAGAGGCAGGGACTACAGGGCAAACGATGCATCCAGAGATACAGTCCATCCTTGACCAGTATGCCATAGTGTTTGGGGAGATTCCGCCGAGACAGCCACCAGACCGGGGATTTGAGCACACCATTGAGCTGCAGCAGGGTATACAGGCAGTGATTACCCCCCCCCCATAGGCATCCCAAGGCCTATCGGGATGAGATTAAGCAGGCCATTCATGAGTTGCTGCCTCTTGGGTACATTCGACCGAGCACGAGTCCTTTTGCTTCTTCCGTGGTGTTGGTGAAGAAGAAGGACAGCACATTGAGGATGTGCATTGACTACAGGGCCCTGAACAAGAAGACACTAAAGAACATGTACCCCATACCCAGGATCGATGAGTTGATGGATGAGTTGAGAGGAGCACGGATCTTCTCAAAGATTAATTTGAGATCTGGGTACCATCAGATTCGCGTGAGGGAGCAGGACATTCCCAAGACCACCTTCAAGTGTCACTATGGGCACTTTGAGTTATTGGTGATGCACTTTGGGCTAACCAACATGCCCGCCACATTTCAGTCCTGCATGAATCACATCTTCCGCAGTCACTTGAGGAAGTTTATGTTGGTATTCTTTGATGACATTCTCATTTACAGCAGGACTTGAGAGAATTTAATTACTATAATATTTTTTTTATTACCTTTTGACTAAAATAAAATAGTATTTATAATATAATATTATTTTTTAATTTTCAATATTATCTAGCCGTTTTTTATCGTTGTTGATAGTCAACCTAGTCAACCTAGCTATTTGGAGGATCTGCTCTCCCTATTTAAGATGCAGCGATGATCTGACTCCTCAACTTGTCCTAACGATGAACCACACTAGTTGGTTCGAAACGCGTCGACAAAGGTCTTTCTACATGTGATTTACGCCGAAGTTCTTCTTATATCAATTCAACATTGAGACAGTGTTGCATATCTTGCAGGAGCAGCAGTTCTATGCCAAACTCTCCAAGTGTGAGTTTGGGTTGACAGAGATGTTGTATTTGGGGCACATCATAGGGGTGGATGGAGTGAGAGTCCACGAGGAGAAGATCAGGGCCATTAGAGAGTGGTCGGAGCCGAGGAATGTGACAGAACTCCGGGGACTGATTGGCATTTGTACTTACTATCGGAAGTTCGTCAAGAGTTTCTCATAGCTTGCTGCACCCCTGACAGATTTAATGAGGAAGGGGGCTTTCAGTTGGATGGATACAGTGCAGCGAGGCTTTGACAGGCTCAAGGAGGTTATGAGCAGTTGCCCAGTGCTTGCATTGCCAGATTTCACGCACCCATTTGTTTTGGAGTGTGATGCGTCGGGAGAGGGGATCGGCGCAATATTAATGCAGGGAGGTCACCCTATAGCCTATGAGAGCCGAAAGCTCCTTCCGCACGAGAGGTTGTATCCTATATATGACAAGGAGATGCTGGCCATCATGCATGCATTGGCCAAGTTCCGGAAATATTTAGTGGGTAACAGGTTCAGGGTGAGGACTGATCGCAACAGCCTCAGGTTCTTTTTGGAGCAGAAGCAGCTACAGGAGAGGCAGCAGAAGTGGATCAGCAAGATCCAAGCATATGACTTTGACATTGAGTATGTCAAGGGTAAGAACAATGTGGTAGCAGATGCTCTTTCACGTAGACTAGCCACGTTGTCTCTTATGAGCTTGGACACAGACTGGAGGGCTCGACTCTTAATAGAGTACTCCAAGGACAGGTTTGCATGTGAGGTTTTGGATGGGCAAGTGGCAGATGACAGGTACAGGGTGGTCGATGAGATCATCTACTACAGGGATCAGATCTTCTTGACTGAGGGATCTCAGCTCAAGAAGAAGATATTATAGGCATCACATGATTCACCGTTGGCAGGCCATTAGGGGTTTGCCAAAACCTACAGGGCCATCAGAGAGAGGTTCTCATGGAAGGGCCTCAAGGAGGATGTACTCCAACATATCCGAGAGTGCGATGTTTGTCAGAGGAACAAGGGGGAGATGAGCCATCCCGCAGGTTTGTTGCAGCCTCTTCCCATTCCGGAGGGGAAATGGGAGAGTATTTCGATGGACTTCATCATAGGGTTGCCCATGGTACAAGGCAAGGATTGTATCTTTGTCGTCGTTGACCGACTGACGAAGTACGCACATTTCTTTGCCATATCCGCACACTACACAGCAGCACAGGTGGTCGAGTTGTTCTTCAAAGAGGTCTTCAAGCTACATGGTCTTCCTAAGACCATAGTCAATGACAGGTACAGCTGTTTCATGGGCAGGTTTTGGCAGGAGCTTTTTCGGTTAGTGGGGACGAAGTTGACACCAAGTACCAGTTATCACCCATAAACAAACGGACAGACAGAGATAGTTAACAAGTGGCTGGAGGGCTACTTGCATAACTATGTCAATGGGCAGCAGAGGGCATGGCTGAAGTGGCTGCATCTAGGGGAATACGGCTACAACACTACACATCACATGTCCATTGGTATGTCACCATTCTATGCTTTGTATGGGTATCATCCTTTATCTTTTGTTGACATGATGTTTGGTGATAGCAAGGCTCCGAGAGCCAACATTTGGATCCAAGAGAGTCAGGATATCGTTCGAGCTCTCAAGGATAACATGGCCATAGCACAGAACCAGCAGAAGCTATATGCTGACAGGGGTCGGGTGGAGAGACAGTTTGAGGTAGGGGACATGGTCTACCTACGATTACAGCCATACCGACAGTCGACACTGAAGCAGAAGGGGGCTGAGAAGCTCAAGCCCCGCTTTTATGGGCCATACAGGGTGATACGCAGGATTGGATAGGTTGCATATGAGTTGGAGCTTCCCCAAGGCAGCAAGATTCATAACGTTTTTCATGTATCATACCTGAAGAAGGCATTGGGGTAGCAGGTGATAGTGACA
Organism: Pinus taeda; assembly: GCA_000404065.3. NCBI lineage: Eukaryota > Viridiplantae > Streptophyta > Pinopsida > Pinales > Pinaceae > Pinus > Pinus taeda. The sequence continues at coordinate 66,275 of APFE030503722.1, forward strand.
GATGAGCTACCGCCCATGGATGACGAGGGGCATTTGGTGTTGCAGCCAGAGGCTATTATTGATACCAGGGAGAGGCAGCTGTGGAGCAGGACGGTCCGGGAATTCTTGGTGAGGTGGAAGAATTTGCCGGATGAGGATGCCACTTGGGAGAGTGAGAAAATCTTGCAACATCAATCACTTCAGTTGCTTGAGGACAAGCAACATTTTGCTAGGGGAGACTGTAATATTCCTAATTAGCCATGGCTAATTGGAATATTCGATTTTGCTTAATTTTTGCCTTCTATAGTTATTTATGAATAAAAAAGTGAGGGAAAGGGGACATGACTCACTTTTCGAATAAAAGTCACTTCCTAGTAGCAAAACGTTGTGACTTAAAAGGGAGCCAAGGGGGCCAAAAAGGGGACGCAGAAATGGAGCCCACGCAAACACTTGGAGGGACTGCGCAGTAGGGAGAAACACGTGGCAAGAGAGGGACTGCGCTAGAGAAGGTGGGCCTTGGGATTGAGAGAGGCAAAGGCTATAAAGGAGAGAGGAGCTTCCTCATTTTGGCATTCAGTTATGTGCATTTGAGCTAGTCGCTTCGACTTAGAGCACACTCGTTGTTTAGCTAGTCTGCAGCACTGTTTAGTGCATTGAGTGTCTCCATTCGAAGATCTCACCCTTAGCCCCGAGCGACTTCGAGTGCCTACTCGAGCAAGGTATTTCCATCGGCATTTTAGCAGTAGTTTCATCAGCATTTCTGGCAGGAGGATTGAGCATCTTGGAGGACTGCGCAGCACTGAGAGGGATGACGCAATTCTTTCTAGCAAGAGTTCTAGCTTGAAGGTTTGCAGTAGGATTTGTGCTGGGAGATTAAGCAAGGGATCAGCCCTTGCATATTGGAGGGTTTTGGCAGAGGTTTCAGGGATATTTCTGGAGGGTTTCATTCAGTGGCAGCGCAGAGCCTTGAGAGACTACGCAGAACCCCAAGGGGGTGATTTTCGAGGGTCGGCCATTCCAGGAAAGCTTCCTAGGGTTTTCTGGGTTTCTTGAAGAGAGTCTGATTCCCGAGTTTCAGCGTTTTTTTGAGGAGGGGAACAGCCCCAAATCCTCACTCGATTTCCAGCAGTAGCAGCAGCACGACAATTTTCCAGCAGCTGGGACGCAGATCAGTGTGAGGCCATTCCTTTGCTATTCTTAGTGTATTTCTTCACTTGCCTTGTGCAAGTCGAGGTGCCATATTTCTGACCACCTCCTGTACTCATTCTATTGCTCAGTATAATAAAACGGCTTAACATTTCTTGCTGCATTTCTTGAGTATTTGTTTACGTTTCATGTATACATTGTTGTTTGTTGCGCTATCGTTATTTCATCTCTGTGAGTTTTCCAGCTATTATACCACTTGTACGTTTTTCTGGTTGGGGTTTGCTGGTATTTGAGAAATATTCCTGGAAAGGGATATTACATTCCCCAAAACAGACTAATCGTCTATCGTTCTCCACGACTGCATGCTAGTCAACCACCCAGGACAGCGCAGCCTATGCTGCCTTTAATATTTTGTCCTCTTCTTACTTGTTGGATCTAAAGGACACCTGGGTCTGTCATTTCCTCTTTAAGTTAAGTTATGGCACAGTCAACCCATTTAAAACCACTCAACCAACCAGGACTGATATTTAAAACAACAATTCCCTCAAGCAATAGAATTTGTGTCCCTTGTTCTCTCAGTGTTTTAAATAATTACAAGTATTTACAATGAGAGAAATATTAACCAGGGGATTTCACAACTGAACACCATGTGTGCATGTAGTGAAGTGCGCCAGACTTTCTCCATGAGGTTTTCCTTCGGAAATAAAAGTGGCATTTTTAGAAATATTAAATTATTAATATAAGATACTAAATGAGCATACATACAAAATAGTTCATGTGCATAAAGTGTAATACACAATGATAAAATCATGGTTAAGTACAATACAGTTCACACCAAGTGCTATCAGATCAACAAAAGAATCCTGCATGCAGCATCAGATTTTGTTTCCACAAATCTTCGTTTAGGCAAATTTTCCAGTGATTAACTAATTACTTTAGGCACAATCACTTTGATTGTTTAATAATATTAACCAGATATGTTCCTTGGAGGGAAGATTAAACAAACTCTGTATTGTAATCAAAAGCAGATAGTGGTTAGAAACAACGTCAAGAGGAATTCCAAAATATTTACCCTCAGTTTTAAATGCCAGAATACAGTTTTCGGCTGCCTCCTGCAGTGTGCTCCTCCCAAAGCATTTAAAAATGTTTGTCAAACACTCCAGAGATGAAATTTCTGTAATTTCTACCTTTTCTAAGAGTCTCAAAATCTCGTCGGTCCAGTCATTTTCAGACAAAGCCAATAGGAAACCAGCTGCAAGGTAAACGAAAAAGTGTAATAAGAAAAACTTTATCATGAAAATTCTGAAAAATTAATGTTAAAACCCAAATAAGACTATGTATTTTTATTTCTCTCAAATAAAGTTTTAAACATTTTCATTGTATGAAATATAGATTATAATTTCTGATGCAATACCTACATTAGTTTAAACATCAAAAAATGTGCCATCAACATTAGTATTAAAGGAGTATTAGAAAGTTCGGATCTTTTATTGTTGACCTGATTGTTCACTTTACCTGTGCTTTCATTGGACATTTTAAGTCCAAACCATAACAAGAGAAGCACAATTGAAACAAAAGTATCCTATGGTCTTCTTAAACCAATTTGGGTTCTCAGATCCATGTTAAGTCCCTTTGATGACAGATGGAAACAAACTCTAGTAGCTCAAACGCCTTCCCTCACACTGACACATAGACAAGGGGCTCTACACCTGCCAGGGTTTGAACCTGACCTAATTGCATGGCAGTACCCAGTCCCAACCACTAAGCCACAGCCTGATGGATATGCCATAGCCCTACAAAATCCGTGGGAATAATATAGTGTAACATGCCAAACATCCATGGCAGGAATGCATTATGGCTCTTAATGTTTTGAATATATGCCTCTAGTCTTCTGGATTGTTCAAACAATCTATAGGTGTTTCATGAGATTTTATCAAGATGTCACAGCAAATCAAAATTTTGACATATGTTGTTGCCATCTACAGACATTTTCCATTGGTTGTCGCACTTGATTAGTTAAAGCATCTTTCCAATCCAAACTTGGTATGTTCCTCTCTGGAAATGAGAAAATTTGGTAGTGCAATAAAATCAATACAATTTTACACAATTGATTAAGTGAATTTAAAATTCAAAAATTCTTCTAATTTTAAATTTTACTAATACCCCCAACCTTGTCCATTAAAATTTCCGCTACATCCCTTGTTATAGAGAGACTGACAACCACAATGTATGAATCAGTACACACATGGTGGATGTAATCCTTCTTGTGTCACTAAGTTACAACCTCCAATATAGTTGAACTTCTAACCAATGATTGAAGAGAAGGGTTGCTTCAGCACTCCTTCCTTGTTCGCATGATTTGCATGCTATTTATATAATATTTTTCTCCAGACTCACTAAGAGACCAAAATTCTATTAAGATCAAAACATACAACTATATGCTACAATATACCACATCTGAATCTAAGATTCAAAAATTCTTCTAATTTTAAATTTTACTAATAACCCTAACCTTGTCCATTAAAATTTCCGCTACATCCCTTGTCATAGAGAGACTGACAACCACAAGGTATGAATCAGTACACACATGGTGGATGTAATCCTTCTTGTGTCACTAAGTTACAACCTCCAATATAGTTGAACTTCTAACCAATGATTGAAGAGAAGGGTTGCTTCAGCACTCCTTCCTTGTTGGCATGATTTGCATGCTATTTATATAATATTTTCCTCCAGACTCACTAAGAGACCAAAATTCTATTAAGATCAAAACATAAAACTATATGCTACAATATACCACATCTGAATCTAAGGGCATGATTTGAAAGGGGATCAGTTTGTAGCTCACATATTGTGAGGTTTGAAAATTGACGTCTCCTGCCAGAGATCTTTTGATATGGCCTCAACTTTCTTTGGAACCCTGAATCTCCTTTGTGGCAAGAGTTTCCACCGTGGTAGTCATCTAATATGAAAAATTGTATTGTCAAATAATTAGCTTAAGGGAGATGTAATTTTACCTGAGTAAAATGTAGCCAATTAAAATTACTGTAATGTTACTCAATGATGAAGTCAATTTAAAATTCAAGAATTCTCATTATTTTAAATTTTACTAATACCCCTGACCTTATCCATTAAAATGTCTATTCCTGCCAATTTGAGCCTTAACTCATTAAATTTGAAGGAAGATTAGACATTGGAGAAAGATGGTCGTGAAGCTCCAAGAAAAATACTTTCCTTTAAATTACTAACAAGCACTGTCAAACAATAGCAGAACCTCCTACGGAGAGAACAAAGTGTTCAAGATTACATAACAAGTTTTACAAAATTTCATTACATGCACGACAGAAGGATGACAAAGATCAAAGAATATCATGGCATGTGAATGGATTTAAATTTGCTATTGAAGATGAAATGAGTTTGCATGCAATGCAATGAATGGGAAAAACATACCGACCAGTGTTGAAGGTGGAAAAAAAGTTAGCACACAAGGATGATAGGGAAACTTCAACAAAGGAAGAGGTGGTTATGATGCCAATGGTTGCAATTCCACAACAAAACACAGAAGACATGCGCGAGAAGAATTCAAAGTAGAATGAGAACAACGCACTAAGCAAAGGCCAAGATAGAGACCATGGAGGTTTCAACGGATGTGGAAGAGGCTTCAACAGTTGCAAGCACAGAATTTACTATGGTGTGGTGATGCAGCAGAGCCACATATTTCAATCTCTAATCCTCGGTCGGTATGTTATGGGCCCATTGTATGGTTAATTTTTATTGTGAGACGCTTTCGTTGCGGTGTCCCATGGTTTCCTTCACAAAAATTCTTCACAATATCGCAGTTCACACAATCGTGTGACTCCTCCCACATGCAATATGCTTAAATACAGCCAGAATGTAATATCCCGTTTCAGAGATATTCCCCAAAACCCCAGTAAACTCCAACCAAATATGTACAAATAATATAATAACCAGGAAACTCAAAATGGTAAAAATAACAGTGGTGCAACATATAATAATATAAACATGAGATATAAGTAGATACTCGAGAAATGCAGAGAGAAATGCTAAGACATTTTATTATATTGAGTAATGGAATGAGTATAGGAGGTGATCAGAAGGATGGCACCTCAACTTGCACCAGGCAAGTGAAGAAATACACTCAGAATAGCAAAGGAATGGCCTCTCTCTAAACTGCGTGGATGCTGCTGGAGAACTGTTGTGCTGCTGCTACTGCTGGAAATCAAATGAGGATTTGGGGTTGTTCCCCTCCTCAGAAAATGCTGAAACTCTGGAATCGGCCTCTACGCAAAAAACCCAGAAAAAACCCAAAGAGATTTTCTGAAATGGCCGACCCCCGAAAATCGCCCCCTTGGGGAATCACGCAATCCCTCAAGGCTCTGCACTGCCACTGAGAAGAAACCTCCAAAACGCTGCCTGAAATTCTGCCAAACTCCTCCAATATGCAAGAGCTAATCTCTTGCTCAATCTCCCGGCTCAACTCTTCCACAAACCCCCAATCAGGAACTGCCCCCAGAAAACTATGTCCCTCTCTCTCAAGACTGTGCAGTCCTCCAATGCTCAGCTCCACCTCAATGCCAAAGATCAAAACTACTGCAAAAATACTGCTGGAACTACCTTGCCTGAGTAGGCACTCGAAGTCCCTCGGGGCTAAGGGTGAGATCTTCGAACGGAGACACTCAGTGCACTAAACAGTGCTGCAGACAGGCTAAACAACCAGCATGCTCCAAGTCGAAGTGACTAGCTCAAATGCTCATAACTCAATGCCAAAATGAGGAGGCTCCTCTCTCCTTTATAGCATTGGCCTCTCTCAATCCCAAGGCTCACCTCCTCCAACGTAATCTCCTCTTTCCATCTGTTCCTTTGCCCATCTGCGCAGTCCCTCCAAGTG
>APFE030503722.1:73763-85542 GCA_000404065.3 Pinus taeda
AGGTTGCTTTTGGATATTCCGATATTTTTATTTTCATTATGTGATCATTCATGAGTAAATGTGATGTAAATTAAATCTTAATGTTTAAGTGTAACAAATTATAATGTATCATTTATGCTTTATGATTGCACATATATATATATATATATTTGCGTTTCCCCGTTTCCAAAATTTGGGGAGGTCGCGTTTTGTATCGCTTCTCGTTTCGGAAACTCGTACCCGTTTCCCCGTTTCGTGCAACTTAGCTCTAAACCTTAAACTCTTTTTAATAACAACATCGTGTCTGTTTAAAATGTTAACCTGCTTGCATGTTCTAATGCGATATGCGTCGATCTCCTCTAATCGAACGATCACCGCTTCCGCGTGATTTCCATCAATTTTAGCAGTCTGCCAAATTTCTTTCTCATCCGCCACTTCTACCTTAACTCCAGTCTGCACTCTGCAGCCACAATACTCCTCCGAATTCACACAATTTCTGTCGATTATCTTTAATCCGCCAAATTTTAGATTGTCACGATTATTCCTATGCGGCTAATCAATAACCAGACATGAGTTTACAAAACATCCAACCACCAAGCCAAGGGTAGTTACCAGCATAAACCTCTATCACCAAAAGGATTATTACATAACGAACACAAAATTGTGTGAGTTTGAAACATAAGGAACACAAGTTCAATCATTTCACAAGGAATCTAAAACCTCCGGAATTTGACCATTCATGCGTATAAATTACAGAGATGCAGCAAGATACCAATTAGGAATTTAATAATCACAGACTCTCGCTACCAGTGCACAAATTCAACTATTTAAGCAAAGAAACCCCGATTGTCACACAGATATATACAAATCCACACTGTTTTAGTATTTATAAAATATTTACAAAGGAAACCGTCACATTCAACTGTTTTAGTTCTTTTCCATAAAATCCCTCTACTACTCTTTCTAACCTGTAGCTAACCTCCAATTCTCTTCCCAAAAGAAAGAACTCTTTATTGGAAAAAACCTCTTGAATGTTTCTAAAGCTTACAATATATAAAGGAAAAGGATTCATGAACCATTTCAGTTCTGATCCCACAATTCTCTCACTTTCTCCTAAAATATCTTTTCAACTCCATTTTTCCCTCAACAAAATCCTAAATTAGATATTTCAAATCCCTAAAATCCTCACTCTTCCTAGGATTACTCATTCATTCCTAAGATCTCTAAAACTCACGAGATATTCCCTATTAATCAAATCACATTCCAATCTCTTTAAAACTCAAAATAAACTTAGGAAAAATAATAAATAATTAAAGGAACCCACTCCCTTTTGTAAATGTGTGATAAGACTCCTAGGTCCTATAAACCTTGAAGAATGCTCCTGCATCAGACTCCCCAAGATGAAATAATTCATGGACTCCTCTTCATGAGTCTTCCCACTTCCTGTGTTGTAAACTTCATCAGATTTCATCTTCCAATTGGTTGTCTGACCTTTCCCAATTGCAGGTGTTTTTGTTGCATCCTCTCCTTCTCCTGGATGCCAAACTATGTATTGTGGATGTCCTTGTGCTCTGTTGTCATGAGCATCTCCACTGCATAGTGTTTTGATGTTGATATCCTGCATAAACAACTCCTCAAACAACATAAATTTTTGCTCCTTTGTCTGCTACTATCTTGTCATCATCTCAATAGAATTGAGCTCCAACTTTATGTATTTTCCACTATCTTGTACCTAACTATATATTCAGATTTCTGACTCAATCACCAGCATCTTCTTCTGTCTATAAACCATTTCCTTTATGTTGTCTTGTATATCCTTCCATCTTTCCTTGATTTGCTGACTTTGACAATTTCTCATGCTCATCACTTTGTAGTTTTCATCATCCACCTATCCAATAGCTAGAGTAGAACCCTCTCAACTTCAAAAGAAGATTAGTTCTTGTTTGATACAAGAACATATACCCTTTCAACCACATACTGTCCACCAGCTGCAAAATTTTTAGTTATTGAACCTTGTTCAATTGTCTCCATATTCATATTAAATTTAACTGAACTGTTCACCCAATTTTCCAATTGCAAACTCAAGATAGACTCTTGACATTCAAATCTTCTTTGTATCAAAAACAAAATTTGTCATGGACTGTAATTTCACATCTTTTGCAATCTTCTTTCTCTTCTGCAATGACTTGTTTAAGAGCTATGCCAACACTCCTTCCTCTATTCCAAGCTTTTGAGCCAACTAGTTGCTTTCTCCCATCTTCTTGTGTCCATAAGGAAAATTGTCTTTCTGCAATTCTAGAACTTACATACTCCTTCATGTTTGCACAAATAAACATATCTCCAAGAGGAATTTGTCCTTCATCTTGAAAACCACATTCAACAATTAATAATTCAAAATCAGAAAATACATTACATGTTCCATTAATTCTGCTCCATAATTTCTTTGATTTGTCATCCTCCTGATGCACATATGATATGTCAAACTTGTCATATCCTCCTCCATATTGTCTTATTTTGAAATAGTCTTCTTTGTTTTTACTTTGTCCTGAATGCTGTCTAATTTTCGAGTTCTGTTCTCTGCTCTTCTCTTTGGCCTTCCTTCCTTTCACACTCCTTTTCATTCTTCGTGTTTCTTCCTTACAAATCTGTAAGTCACTAAGTTGCCTTTTCCATTCCTCTTTCTTTTCAATCAAAATCTGTCAATCTCTGATTTTAGAACCTAAAGTTCTCTTTGTTCCTATACAGGAAGTGAAATCACCATATACAACAAATTTTCCATTCCACTGTAAAGTCCCTTTTACAACAGTAAAAATTATTGTCAACACCATGAATATCACATTCCACTGAACTCCTTTGCTGCTTACTGTAAATGCATAGTTCACGAAAGCATCCTTGCCTTCATCCTCTGAGATTGCCTGTCTCTTTCCAAGCTGTTGATTACATTCACCCTTACTCTTTTTGCAATTTGTACAAACAACACTGTGTTCAATTTTTTGTTGTGCATCAATCTCTATCAACCTATCTTCAAGTTCCTGATTGTCCTCTTTTCCTTTCTTCTTCACAGCCTTTAATGGATTAATTGTACCTCCTTGGACTGAATTCTCCTTATAAATTTATGTTTTGTCATCTTCCATAGTGCAATATTTAATAAGAGTCCTTTCCATTAATGCTTCATTATATCCTCCCAAGACAATTTCTTGCCCATTAACTATCAATACAGGTTCATAATTTTTGAATAAAAATTGAAGAGATAATCCCATTACCTCAAGTGTTTGTACTGCACATATACTCTTGTTTGCTCCTATCATAAGGTTATCTTCATACCTCTTTTCTACTTCTCCTTTTGCAATCTGCAATTTTCTTTTGTCTTCAGACTGTCTACCATCTTTTTGCCAAGTCTTACTGGACTCATCATCTTCAACTTCCATGTTAGTCTTCAACAATTGTCCATCTTCAATATCTTTGAACACATGTTCAATTAAAAATTGTTCTATTACGACCATCTCTTCTAACAACTTCATTTCTTTACCAACCTGCATAAACATATCTTCTAAAGGTTGTTCTCTACCTGCATACATACACAAATCATCAGTTACAAAAACACTGGGCTCCTCTTTCTTTGATGTCTCAATCATTACATCTCTCTGCTGATTCGAACTTGTCCAACAGTTTAGAAAATCATCAATGATTCCTTCCTCAGCAAGGTAAACCTCTTGCTCAGGTCTACAATAGCTATCTTTCACCTCTAACTCAGCTACTATGAGTTCCTCACTTAATCTGATGTACATTCTCCTCTTTATCTGTCTCAACATCAGCTTCCATTTTATTTTATTTCTTTTCATAGTCCAACCATGCCTTTGGTCTTTCTCATTCCTCTGTAATAGTTCCATTAGTACTTCAAGATGGACTATTATCTTAGCCTTCTCCCTCTCATATTCTTCATCAATCAACTGCTTCCATATGCCATTTGCCTTGGCACTTTTCTTTCTTCTATTGTGGCTTCTCTCTGAACCCCTGCTATGACTAGCAGTAGTCATTTTCTCATCTCATTATATGACTTCTTCACTCACTATGAGTTGCACTAAGCCTCTTGCAACAGCAAGTCCTCCTTGTTGTCATTTATCTCACCAATCCCCTCTCTGGACTTGGTCTTTTGGTAAACACTGGTTCTCTATCTTTGGAACCTCTTGAGCACTCTCTTCTGCTCTCTTTAGGCTTATATCCTCGACTCACCTATCTTGAGAACGCTTTAACTGTCCTCCCTATCCAACTTTCAACTGGAATACTTAAGTTCACTACCACTAACACAACTCCTCTCTTTCTTTACACAATCTGCTACTGTGTGTTGTTGCTATCACTCTCTTCCCTATAAAACAATTCAAATAAAATTGACATCAAAATATAACTCCTACCCGAGAGATATTCAAATGATCTATCTCTTTAACTTTTCACTGGCTTGGGCAATACACATGCTGCTTTTCTTTTCACTTTCTACACTTCAGTTCTTCTTTCAATTAAATTTCTTTTCTTGCTGAGTACATCCATATTCACTTCATTTGCTGCAATTTCTTCATTCGCTTCTTTGTCACAGCTACTTGTTGGAACATCTATTGTTACTTTGCATTCTCATATATATCATCGAAATCAATGTTGTTAAAAGCGCGATTAAATCGCGCTTTTTTCAAAAAATCGCGAGTTTTTCCCTAGGCCGATTTAATCGCGCTTTTTATAGGAAAAAAGCGGGATAAAAAAAATTTGCCGCTTTTTTGGGAAAAAAGCGCGCTTTTTTCGAAAAAAGCCCGCTTTTTGGGAAAAAAAAACCGCACTTTTTTAAAAAAAAAGCTCGGGCTGGCGAGGGGCAGCGCGATTTTTAATGAAAATTTGAAAAAAAAAATGAAAAAAAATGAATATTTTTGTACCAAACGATTTTTTTCCCGCTTTTTTCCGCTTTTTTCCCGATTTTTCCGCTTTTTTCCGCTTCATTCCCCACGCCGATTTAATCCCGCTCGCGCTTTTAACAACATTGATCGAAATTTTAAAACCTACACAACCTCTACCTGATTCTGTCTTTGATGAAATGCTAAAGTCCTCATTGTCTGCAACATCTCAGGTTTCCTCTATGCATGAATCATTGTGTCATGTTCTCCCTCTATATATGATCCATTATAATGCAAATTATATACCTGCTGGGAATAAAATTCAATCTCTGAACAAACTCCACAGAGCATTAGTCTAGCTTTGATACCAAAAATGATGCAGCAAAGCCGCATCTTTCAATCTTTGATCCTCGACCGGTATGTTATGGGCCCACTATTGGTTAATTTTTATCGTGAGACGCTTTAGTTGCGATGTCCCATAGTTTCCTTCACAAAAATCCTTCACAATATCACAGTTCACACATTCCTGTGACTCCTCTCGCATGCAATATGCTTAAATACAGCCGGAATGAAACGATCATTTGACTTGTATGACCAGATTTCAAATAAAATTTAATCCTCTTTAATAACATATCGGGTCACAACAGGTCTGTTAACCCACGCACATGTTCATGCGCGATTATCGTCTAATCAATCAACCAATGAACGGTCTTGATGGCCAGAACTCAACAAGGTTTTAATCCCATTGTATAAAACCTTACCGCGTCCATTTCTAACATTAACCTGCGCGCAATTTCAGAAGCGATATGCATCCCATCACCCATTAAATGAACGGTCTGATCACTCTGAACCTTAAACTCTTTTTAATAACCACATCGCGTCTGTTTAAAATGTTAACTTGCTTGCCTGTTCTGACGCGATATGCGTCGATCTCCTCTGATCGGACGATCACCGCTTTCCCGCGATTTCCATCAATTTTAGCAGTCTGCCAATTTCTTTCTCATCCGCCACTTTTACCTTGACTCCAATCTGCACTCTGCGGCCACAATACTCCTCCGAATTCACACAATTTCTGTCGATTATCTTCAATCCACCAGATTTTAGACTGTCACAATTATTCCTTTACGGCTAATCAATAACCAGACATGAGTTTATAGAACATCCAACCACCAAGCCAAGGGTAGTTACCAGCATAAACCTCTATCACCAAAAGGATTATTACATAATCAAAACATAACGACACAGAATCGTACGAGTTCGAAACATAAGGAACACAGGTTCAATCATTTCACAGGGAATCTAAAACCTCCGGAATTTGACCATTCATGCGTATAAATTACATAGATGCAGCAAGATACCAATTAGGAATTTAATAATCATAGACTCTCACTACCAGTGCACAAATTCAACCATTTAAGCGAAGAAACCCCGATTTCACACAGATATATACAAATCTAGACTGTTTTGGTATTTATAAAATATTTACAAAAGAAACCGTCACATTCGACTATTTCAGTGCTTTTCCATAAAATCCCTCTACTACTCTTTCTAACCTATAGCTAACCTCCAATTCTCTTCCCAAAAGGAAGAACTCTTTATTGAAAAAAAACCTCTCGAATGTTTCTATAGCTTACAATATATAAAAGAAAAGGATTCATGAACCATTTCAGTTCTGATCCCACAATTCTCTCACTTTCTCCTAAAGTACCTTTTCAACTCCATTTTTCCCTCAACAAAATCCTAAATTAGATATTTCAAACCCTTAAAATCCTCACTCTTCCTAGGATTACTCATTCATTCCTAAGATCTCTACAACTCACGAGATATTCCCTATTAATCAAATTACATTCCAATCTCTTTAAAACTCAAAATAAACTTAGGAAAATAAATAAATAATTAAGGGAACCCACTCCCTTCAGTAAATGTGTGATAAGACTCCTAAGTCCTAGAAACCTTGAAGAATGCTCCTGCATCATGTGGACTCATACATTTATATCATTACATTGTGCCAGCTCATTATGTATTGTTGTTAATTATATATCCTGATTCTGGATTGATAACAATGATCCTAACATAGGCAGAATACATCTTGATGATACATTCCTAGTCTGTTTCTTCGTCTCTGAGATATTTTGTCCAATGAATATTTGTTTGATATCATGAAATTGAACATCTATGGGAATGATAACTAATGCGTTTTCTAGTGTTCAGTTGATATTGGGGGCACAGGCAGGTGGAAAAAAATTACTCCCTGAATAATATTTTGAATACTGTAATCTAGATTGAAATCATGTGAAACACAATTAACTTCTTTGAAGAAAAACGGAACATTTATGCCACAAATAGAAAAAAGCTTAGCCAATTTTGTATTTTTGGAAGTCAGTTCCTATTAATCTAACTGATATCTGACTCATTAGTAATGCATTAATAATCTGAAAAATAAAAACATGGTCAATATTCTTCCAGTTAGTGATAACTCGCAGTAGATTTGAACTAACAAAGATATAATTCTGATAGATAAAATATCATTATTCCATGCATCGAATCGTTATTGAAGGTTGAAACAGGCTTGGCACTGAATTCTGGGATTGTAGGAGCAAACTTTAAATTAACGTACCTCTTATCTATTCTGTCGTAGTTAATAGATCTTAAAATTGAAGAGAAAAAACAAGACAGCTGTCTAACAGGGAAAGAAACGGTTGTACAATGTTTCTGACTATAGTACACTCCTTGTAGCTAGTGGTCGTTAAATAAGCGGTCCTTTTAGCCGAAAAATGGATGATCTGACAGGCAGTCAGGAGGGTGTGGAATGTGACCAGACTGACAGACATCTCTTTGTGGAAAAGATGGTGTCTATCAACCTTTCAACCTCAGGGAACTCATCTTTCCAATTGGGAGAAGCATCAGTTTACAGATCAGAGTTGCCTGTGCAACTCTCAACCAGGGGTAGGGAGTTCTGGGAAAGATGTAAGCCAAAGCAGACTTGCTAGCCCTCCTCGTGTATGCCCCGATGGGAAACTTGTGTCAGTTGACTGCCATTTGGCTTCATGATATGTCATTTTTTATGTGAATTTCTATTGTTCAGTAATGAAATACAAGATGCATTTTCTATTCAAAAATCCTTGGCAGTCTAATAAAAGCGCTTACCAGCCAAAGTACCCAAATCAGATCTCCTTTCGTTGCTGTGGCACAAAACCAGATTGCAGAGCGCCAAGACCTCATCCCTGTTTCCTTCCTTAATCCACAGCACCATCTCATAGTAACTAAGCTCTTCCTCGGACATATCCGCATTGTCCTCCCTCGTCTGTTCAACAAGACAGTGAAACTCTTCAACCATGCCCTTATTTGCAACATAGGCAATCAGGGGCTTGTAGCTGAGTCTATCTGGAAACAATCCACATTCCCTCATCTTATCCAGAAGCCCAAAGGCCATACAGATTTGCTTGGCCGTCTCCTCCTCGTTTGGATTCTCTTCAGCCCTCTTAACACACAGCTCTATCATGGCAGTGTATTCCTTTACACCATTTTCTCTGCCCAACTTCCCTAGAAGGTTAAGGGTGGCCTCTGCACCCAACCTCTTTCCATAAACTTTCAACAGTTCGCCAAAGCGACGGTCCTGCATAACTCTAATGACCCGTCTCTTTTTTCTGTCCCTGAGAAGCTCTCTGCGACGAAATGACATATTTTCATATTGTTTTCTGGGAGGGGTAGAGTATGTTTCTTCATAATCGTCATTTGAAGTCGGGGGCTGATGAGACAGCAATAGTGAACTCAGGGTCTTTTGCAATTTAGCAGTCTCTGAACGCTCGTTATAAACTAGTGGATTCACAGTCTTGCTCACTGACATAGAAATCCCAATAAGTTAAAAAATGCATCGTATGCAAAACATAAATATGTGAAGTTTATGGAAGGAATCAAATCGAAGACGTACCTGTGGAAAAATGTGAGGCCAAGGCTTGAGCCAGAATCCTGGTTGTCTTGAGCAATACTCTCCCACTGCAAGTGGGTGCCAAGCTGCTCATCTATGAATTGATACCAAGTTTTCATTTATTGCATACAGACTGGATGAATACACTGAAGAACACGGCACGGGAGACTTCTGTGTCCCTGCAGTATCGGTATTCTGAGTCCAGCTCGTAGAACATATACCAGCGGGACGCTGAGGGGCATAGAGTCTGAGCTGTTTGTCCCTCGATGCTCCGAAGTTAAACATTCGATCTTAAACTTTCAAAAATTTCATGTGGGTTTACTGGTACTTCTTATTATGGGAGCAAATTGAAGTGGAATGGCTACTACCGCTACCGAGACAAAACAGTTGGCTATTTTTATCTTTCACATTTCTTTTATGGAGAACTCTCCGTTCTTCTTTTGCAACGAAGTGGTCGATATCACATTCTTTCTTAATACAGAAATTCCCCAATTTTACTTTGGGTGATTCGGATGATTCAATTTTTTATTTTATTGATAGAGAAACAACTCCTCTCTTTTGTTATAGGTTGCCTTTTGTTATGATTGTGTTTGGGATTGATTGTTTTATAGGTTGCCTTTTGTTATGATTGTGTTTGGGATTGATTGTTAGTGAATGGAAGAAGTTTTTTTTTTTTGTATTTTCATGTTTTTTTGCAATTTAATCTTTTTATTATTCAAATTAATGATAAGTTGATTCAACTTTTTAAGAGTCTTTTTATTGAAAAGACAATGCCAAGGAACCGATGGTAACATAATGTTGTAACTGTCTCTCATGTCTCTGAAAGCATCACATTCCAAAATGAAATGTTTTTTAGATTCCAGTGCCCTAGACGTGCAAAAAGTAAACACCCACTCTTCCTAAGCCTTTTTAGGTCTTTTCCACCAACCTGTTTCGCACCGTAATTGATGCGAATTAGTTCTTAATTGAATAATAAAAATCTTTGCTCTTGAAGGAACGCTAGCTCCAATGTACTCTTTTTGTTGGAGATCACAAGTGGGGTTGAATTCTTGAACATAGTACTTCTTCTTTCTACCCAACTCTTTTCCCATGTATGCTTACAAAATTTCTCCATAACATAACTCTTCAAATCCTTGCTATTTGTGGGACATGCATTGATGCAAATATTCCATTTTTGCATCCATTTGTTGTTTTGTCTCATACATGATTTCTTTATTTCACTCATTCTTTCACTGAAGATAACTTTAGGCCATCTACCTTCTCGCATTTACTCAATTCTTTGAAGATACCTTATGAGATGCACCATAGCAATTGCTTCGATGGAAGTTGTTCATGTTTCACTCAACATTATTTCACAAGAAACCGAACTTTTTATTTTAGACTTGCTCATGATCGAGCACTTTTGGATTTCTCAATTTGCTTCCATTTTGAGACAGTAATGTTGCTAGCCCAAGATTCACACCCATATAATATCACTGGACAAATGAGAAGCCCAAAAAGCACTTTAATTGTTTTATGAGAAGCCCAAAAAGCACTTTAATTGTTTTCCAGTACCATAACTCTACCTCTCTACATCTGTTTTGAAGAGCATATAATACTTTCCACCCTCCTAAAATTCTCTTCTTTTTGCAATGCTCCCAATTAAGCTTGTCCTTGAAATCAATCCGGAGGTACTTGTATTCATTTACTTCTTCAAGAATGTTGACTTCAAAGAAGAACATATGCTAGCTCTGCTTCTTTTTATTTGAGAAAATCATTATTTTGGTCTTGCTAGTATTGACTTGCATCCCCACTGTGTTATGAAACCAGCTCACAAAAATATAGAAAAGAAAGATAAATGCTTCGGCGTAAATCACATGAAAGAGACCTTTGTCGACGCGTTTCGAACCAACTAGTGTGGTTCATCATCAGGGCAAGTTGAAGAAACAGATCTTGCCTAGCAAGTTAAATAGACTGAGCAGAGACTCTAACGGCTACCTAACGGCTATTTTTGACTCTAGGACCCAGGCCAAAATTATATTAATAAATTTAATCTTGTTATAATTTTTATTATATTAAGATTAATAATTTAATATTGTATTTCTAGAAATAAGAGAAATTAGGTATAATTAATAAATGAGGGAATAGTATCAAAATAATTTTTTTTATTTAAATAACATTGGGTTTAAATAAATTAATACTAATGGTAATTTAAAAATTATTATTAAAAGATTATTGTTTTTTAAGTTGCATACATAATTATATATTCTTATTTATATATTAAATTTCTAACTAAATATGCATATGCATTTGATTCCTTGCTCTTGCGGGACACCCTATATAGGGGAAACAAGGCGCTCCATCCAGCAAAGAATTTGCGAACATGCAGCGGACCTAAGGCATGGAAGAACAAAGTCCTCAGCATTAGCAGAGCATGTGGACAAGACTAAGCATCATGTCTGTATTGAGGAGGCCAAAGTCATTGCCAGGGTGGATCGGTTTCATCATCGCAAGTTAAGGGAAGCTATTGAAATTGAGCGGAGACCTATCAATCTCAACAGAGATGGCGGGTGGAAGGTAAGTAGAAGTTGGATCCCTGCCCTATCATCTTAGGGTTTCTTCCTCCCCCCCCCCGCCTTTCTGTTCATCCAGGAGGCTTTCCTCGTATGTGTTTGGTTTAGTCCTGTCGGGTATATAGGCTTATATCGCTGGCAGCGTTATGTTCTTCCCTGTATATTGGGTTCCTCCTATTTTTATTTTATTTATGATTACCATCATAAATATATATTTAATTGTAAGTATTAATCTAAGTCAAATTTATGTAGATTTTCTCTCTGATAAGGGTCCTTTTCCTGTTTTGGTTTTTATTTAATTCATTAGGTTATTATGTATTCTTGGGTCTAGTCTTATTTGCCTTTTATTTATGTTTGCCACCATTGTGTCATTTATTTTATGAAAACCAAATGACATAAAAATAACTTATCTAAATAAATTAAATAATCGCATAAAAATATAT
>APFE030503744.1:0-12707 GCA_000404065.3 Pinus taeda
CCAAAAATACTTATATACTAGTACAACCACATTAAAAATATTAATGTGGGTGGTATAGCCAAAGGCTTCATAATTATAACAAAAAAAACTATTGCAACATGAAGAAAAAAAAGAATTACACATCTTATTGTCAAATGGACCATTTTGCTAAATAAAATTTGCTTATATATAAATGACTGTTATAAATAATAATGAGGGACTTACAATGGAGGAACTTATTAAAACCGGAATAGCCTCAAATCCGTAATACACTGGTGGACGGGGAGCCACTCTGCACGAATCTAATTTTTTTAAGTTTATTAAAAGTAGTGGACCATTTTGCTGAATAATTGTTTCTTTTATATAAATGAATTTGATAAATGATAATGAGAAACTTATCATGGAGCAGTTTATTAAAATTGGAATAATCTCAAATCCCTAGGAAATTGGTGGGTGGGGAGCCACTTGGCACCAATTTAATTTTTTTAATTTATTAAAATTCAATGAAACCTAACAAACTCTATAACGCACTAGAACCATTGATAGACATTCACAATAAGCATATGCTGAGCATACTTCCTCGATAATTTGATGCAGGAGCATACATGCCTAGTCAGCGATGTGATAGCATGATCACATGTTGTGACTAACAAGGGGTTGGAAGATAAGAGATTAGTTAATTTTATTTATTTAAATGTGTGAGAGTGTTTATTTATTGTCAAATATGAGAAAAAGCCATAGTGGCTGATTGATTCTCCCTGTGTGGAGATTAGGCCAAATAGTTAGATTTATTTGGTTTGAATAGAATATGAGGAAATTGAAAGCTTGATTTAGCGTTTGTTTAGAAAAGAGTGGAGTTGAATAGACTTTTTAGGAGAGTGAGATATTTTTGGTTCTGAACCAGAATTGGTTCATGAACCCATTCTTGTATAAAATATGATCTATTGGCATAATTCAGGGGTTAGCAAGAGAGAAGCTAGAGAGGTTAGATAGGTTAGTTAGAGGTTCGAGAGAAGCCAAAGAGGAGAGAGCGAGGATTTCAAGACTAAAACAGGGTCTTTTTATTGCTGTAGTCAAGCGAGAGGGTGAGACTCTGTAAATATTACTATATTGAATAAATGTTTCATTGTGTGTGTTAATGGGCTATTTGTATTGAAATCCTTTTCTTGTCTCTGTATATATTAGCCTACGAAATAAATGAGGCATTTCGTTCTATTTTTATGCCTGAAATTACAAATTGTAGCATTTAAAGCATAAATGGGGTCCTTATTGTTAACAACAGTGTTTGAGTCATTTCAAACCCAGTGATTTACATAGATATCACAAAGAGTTTATATAAGGAGTTGAGCATGAAAACAGAGTGTGGAGGAGAATCGTTTATAATGCGGAATCCGTTAAAAACAAGCGAGATCAGGCCCAAGAAAGAGTAAGCAGATCGATGCACAATGGTCATTAGATTTGTAAGATCAACGAGCCACATCTAATCGGAGAAAGATGAGCACTTTATCACATCGGCAAAGATTATTATAAGGGGGACAGACTCAGGCCTTAAGGAGTTGCGATTGCGATCACGACGATTTATCGCATCGAAAAAACCTTTTGGGAATTATTGAAACCATAGAGATTATGATAACGTGATTGATCGTAGACCGTTGGATCAAAAAAGAGGATCGACGGTCCAGATCTAATCGCATATCGAAGAGTTGAAGGGCTGATGGATGGTGTAATAAAATGTTGATATAGTGATATCCGATAATCAGAGATCGAGAAAATCGGGAGTGTAAAGGAGTAGCGTAGTGGACCCAATCAAGTTATGAATGCGAGTGTAATATTTTTAAGATCTGACCTTAAGCTTTTGAATGGTTTTTCCATGAATTTCTGTGTAAAGCGGAGATCAGAGAAAAGGTGATAAGGCATATGGAAGAGGTTGACCCGAAAGATTTATAGAAGTTGGTTTATATATTTTGAGTTCCAGCTTATGGAATCAGAGCGGGTTTTCCTGTGAAATCCTTTGTATTCAACAAAGTTTTATAAGCGGGTTTTTTAATGAAAAAGTGCATATATAACGCTTCTGATAGAGATGTGTGAGCATAACTATAAGTCCCAGGTTCGATAGTTGTATATGGAAGAAAGATGTGAGGTCCCGGGTTGTTTAAGGAAGGAGCACCCATAAAAGTTTATGATAGTTGCTTGTGTATGAAGGGATGTCAGGATTTTGGCATCATTTTGGTATCAAAGCTAGATCAACGCTCTGTAAGGATTGGTTTGGAAATTGAATTGTAAACTCAGCATATGTATAATTGCACTGAAGTGAATTTGATACAGATGGGGATCAGACTATAAAGGACACTGAGATCAGAATGGGGAAGTAGTGAACTTCTGAGGAAGGTTTGGTAAGAATGTTTATTTTGATGATTTTGCGGAATTATGTTTTGAATGTCTAAAGAACAACAAGGGATTGTAATTTCAAATGATAATATGTTTTCCTTTCAGGGAAATGAAATTTACATGTAAGTTGTTTGCATGATTGACTTGATTAAGATGAAATATTTAGAAGTTAAAGCTAAATAGAAGAGTGGTTTGTTATGGCATTAGTCATATAAATGATTTGAAGAATTTTGTGAAAACTGAGAATGATTGGGGATTTCTTAAAGTATTGTTGAAGGCAATGACATGGATGATTGAAAGAACAGAGATTTGGTTTAATAGGACTGAAAGAAGAACCACTACAGGGAATGAATTTTGGAAATTGTAGAGGCAAAACAGGATTTGCTTACAAACAGGTTATCAACAGGATTTGCTTACAAACAAGTTATCAGAAGGAATTGATAGTGTCTGTCATGAATTGGTAAATATAATTGAAACTTAGATCTAATATTAATTGATCTTGAAAGTTGAATAATCCATTATGAGAATTAAAATTGGAAATAGTTGTTGGTTGTAGGGAGTCTTTTGAATGGAAAGTCTAAATGAAATAGTAAACATATGAATCCTTTGGCAAAGATTTAACTGATGGAATAGGAATTAGTTTTAAGACATCTTTGAAGGAAATATTGTAGGTTTAAAAGGTGCTTTGATGTATCTTGAGATAAGATTTTGCAGGTCAACAGAAGCAATAGAATTGTTGAAAGATAGAATGAATTGTACCAGCATCATAGCATATGAGCCATGCTAAAGAATATAGAGCAAGAAGAATTCTCAGATGAGTAAAGGTGGCAGTACCCGCCAGTAAAAGAAATTACTTAATGAATAAGGAAGTGAGCAATTGAAGATGCAAAGCTTAGAACAAGGAGTGTTCAAGAGGAGATGAGAACAACTTCCAACTGTGGTTGGGTAGAAGTTGTTGAGGCAGCTCCACAATTGTGATTGTGGATAGGAGATAACAATTCCAGTAAGAGGAGCGCTGGGTAGAATTGTTATTCAATGAAAGGTTCGAGGAAAGAATGAATAGGTGCCAAAAGGTTGAACTCAAGAAAGTTTGGTGAGGCATGAAGGAGACTTGTTACAGGTGAAATGGAAAAGGTTAGTTGCAGCTCACTAGTGAACAAGGAAAGTTCACTAGAGGAAGGAAAGGAATTGACTATTGATAGTTATGACAGGGGTACAGAGGAAAGTCAGAAACATAGGAAAAAGAGTGCTGAAGCAGTTGGACTCAAAGGAATGATTAAAGAGGAAAGGGACATAGAGTTGGCTGAGATGAAGGAAAAACTTAGTCATTTGGAGAAGCTGGTATTGAAAGGAATTAAAGAAAAATGGAAACAAGGATTTTATGTGGGAAGAAGAGTTACATGGTCTGTCAAAGAATTGTTTGCTGAGAAATTAATACTTTGAACAATTGAGAATGAAGGAGTAGAATACATTTGTGAACCAGAGTAAGGATCTCTCCTTGGGAAAGGAGATAGTGATGGCAATGATGATAGTGATGAAGAACTGATCTATGCAGATCAGAATAAGAGGAATGTGCTCGTAGAATCCTCACAGACAAGAGGATCTCATATTCTTGGGATTAATTATTTCTGTGAATGTAAAATTGCCGATATGCATCCTAATGAATTTGAACCTGTGTATGAAAGGGTGAAAGAGGCAGAGGCAAGACAAACACAAAAGGAGGTGCATAAAGACTTTTAAAATTAAATTAGTGGAGGAAATTAAAAGGTATGGCTAAATGGTTGTGTCTTCTCTTAGTGAAAACTTATTGGATCATATTTGAAGGAATTTTAGCATGGATAGAAGATCAATGGGAAATGGAAACAGGAAAGGAAACATATTCATTGTAGATTTATGAAGTGAAGAGAAGGAAATCTGACACAGAGAACTTAGTTGAAGAAGTTAAGTCAAGGAAATCTTTGAAAGATCAAAGTATTATCATAGAAGAGGAGGAGACATTGTTATCTTATTTAGATAAACTGAGTGTTGGAAGAAATTGTGTAGGACATAAAGATATTCTACAAACCTATGATGAAATTGAAAAGAATAGTCAAGAAGTTGTAGTCCCAGAAGTTTTCTTTAATGAGGAAGAAGTCAGAGATGTTGAGGAAGAATTTCTCAATAATTTAGTGAACTATCAGAATAGTTCAGAGAAGCATGAGGAGCTCATCATTGAGGCTTCAAATGAAGAGCCTTGAAATTTTGAAACTGACATGTTGTGTATGTTTTCAGGTTTGACAGGTGATGAAAAACAATTGGACAATGTACTTATGCATGTTGATGAAGAAGTTTGATTACTGGAAGAGATGGATGAAACAGAAAGATATTTTAAGCATGCATTTAATAATTTTGAGAATGATGGTATTGACAGGGAAATTGTCATGATTAAAGAAGCTAAAGATAAGAAAATGAAAGTTTGTGATCATAGCCAGAATGAAATATCTTCAATAGAGAATCAAAATGAAAGTATTATGGAAATTGTGAAGGAATATATGATGATGTTGACAGATGCAGAAGTTCAGAAATTCTATGATTTTAAAGTGGATTATTTTTATGAAGCTATAAACCATGAAGAAGCTTTAGAAAACCATAATTTTGTTTCTGATGTAGGAGAAGATGAAACAACATCATTTTGTTGCAATAATATAAGTATAGAGGATGAAAGGATACTTCACAATAATATGCTACAAGAAATCCTAGATATTGAACTGTTGAATGATAGTCTTGTGTTAGAACAAGGAACACTGTGTAATGCGGAGGAAAGTATTGAAATGAAAATTGATGACAATTTAATAACTTTTGCAGGAGGACAAAATAAAGAGTTAATGGCTTAATTACCTATGGAAAGTGAAAACCATAGTTATTTTGAGTATGAAAATTGTGATGGAAATTATGTTTTTATATAGAAAGGAGGAGTCATATGCAAATGGCATGCTTATTATGAAGGAATTTGTATTTTTTGGAAAGATTATTAGATGAACCTGATAACATAGAGGAAAGGATTATGTTTAATGATAATGGAAGGGAAGCTGTAGAATACAAACAACAGTGTAAATGATAGAGATGAAGAATATTTGGGCATAAATTTTATAATTTTTATGATAAAGGAGGATGTACAATAGGCAGATGTCAGTGGAGTTCAGTTAATAAAAAATGGTAAGGATGAAATTGATAAATTATGTACGATGAAGTTAGTGAAGAAGAGGGAAAACAAGGAAAGAAATTAACAACATGAATTTGTATAAGAAAGGAAAGAGGACAACAGCAAAATAAGATCTGGAAATCTGGAAGAACAGAAGTGGCAGTGGTAGAAGAATTGAATCAACAGCATGATGAAAGCGATGACTAGTTACAAAGTAAAGTTTGGGATATTGGATGGATAGCAAAAGAAACACATGACAAGGAGGTCATGGAAAATTTCAACTTTGGGAGTCCGATGCAGGAGCATACAGGCCTAATTGGCAATGCGATAACATGATCACATGTTGTGACTAACAAGTGGTGGTTGGAAGATAAGGGATTAGTTAATCTTATTTATTTAAATGTGTGAGAGTGTTTATTTATTGTCAAATATGAGAAAAGGGCATAGTGGATGATTGATCCTCCCTGTGTGGAGATCAGGTCAAACAGTTAGATTTACTTGGTTTGAATAGAATATGAGGAAATTGAAAGCTTGACTTAGCATTTGTTTAGAAAAGAGTGGAGTTGAAGAGACATTTTAGGAGAGAGTGAGAGATTTCTAGTTCTGAACCAGAATTGGTTCATGAACCCATTCTTGTATAAAATATGATCCATTGGCATAATTCAGGGGTTAGCGAGGGAGAAGCTAGAGAGGTTAGATAGTCTAGTTAGAGGTTTGAGAGAAGCCAGAGAGGAGAGAGCGAGGATTTCAAGACTGAAATAGGGTATTTTTATTGCTGTAGTCAAGCCAGAGGGCGAGACTCAGTAAATATTACTATATTGAATAAATGTTTCAGTGTGTGTGTTAATGGACTGTTTGTATTGAAATCCTTTGCTTGTCTCTGTATATATTAGCCTGTGGAATAAATGGGGCATTTCGTTCTATTTTTATGCCTCAAATTATAAATTGTGGCATTTAAAGCATAAATAGGGTCCTTATTGTTAACAACAATGTTTGAGTCGTTTTAAACCCAGTCATTTATCCATAGATACCACAGAGAGTTTATTTAAGGAGTTGAGCGTGAAAACAGAGTGTGGGGGAGAATCATTTATAACACGAAATCCTTTAAAAACAAGCGAGACCAAGCCCAAGAAAGAGTAGGTGGATCGATGCATAGTGGTCGTTATATCTGTAAGAACAACGAGCCAGATTTAATTGGAGAAAGCTGAGCACTTTATCACATCGGCAAAGATTGTTATAAGGGGGATGGACTCAGGCCTTAAGTAGTTGTGATTGCGATAGCGATGATTTATCGCATCGGCAAAACCTTTCAGGAATTATAAAAAGCATAGCAATTGTGATAACGTGATTGATCGTAGACCATTGGATCGGAAAAGAGGATCGACGATCTAGATCTAATTGCATATCGAAGAGTTGAAGGGCTGATGGACGGGGTAATAGAATGTTGATATAGCGATATCCGATAATCAGAGATCGGAGATTGGGGCAATCAGGGATCAGGAGTGTAAAGGAGTAGCATAGCGAACCCGATCAAGTTATGAATGCAGGTGTAATATTTTTAAGATCCGGCCTTAAGCTTTTGAATGGTTTCTCCATGAATTTTTGTGTAAAGCAGAGATTAGAGAAAAGGCGATAAGGCATATGGAAGAGGCGGACCTAAAAGATTTATAGAAGTGGGTTTATATATTTTGAGTTTCTGCTTATGGAATCGGAGCGGGTTTTCCCGTGAAATCCTTTGTATTTGATAAAGTTGTATAAGTGGGTCTTTTAATGAAAAAATGCATCTATAACACTTCCGATAGAGATGTGTGAACATAACTATAAGTCGTAGGTCTGATAGTTGTATATGGAAGAAATATGTGAGGTCCCGGGTTGTTTCAGGGAGGAGCACCCAAAAGAGCTTCTGATAGTTGCTTGTGTATGAAGGGATGTCAACCTTCTCGCATCATAATCAATCTAGGCCTTGAATTAAAAATAAATAAAAAATCAACACATCCTCATCCACCTTAAGTTGAAATAAGAATCATTCCCCAATAAATAGAGTTATTTGGACACATGGATATTTATTAGTGTTTTCTCAAATCAATATAGATCCCTCTTAACTTTGAACCTTTCAATAGCCAAGAGGAATCAGATATTTGACATGCAAGTCTTTCTTTAAATTTTGCATTCAAAAAAAGGTTTTCTTTTTGAGAGATTTGATCCCTCTTTGTGGTTT
Source organism: Pinus taeda (assembly GCA_000404065.3). Lineage (NCBI taxonomy): Eukaryota > Viridiplantae > Streptophyta > Pinopsida > Pinales > Pinaceae > Pinus > Pinus taeda. The sequence goes on from APFE030503744.1 coordinate 7,767, forward strand.
ATAGACATATGTTGGTAATAAGGCTACAATTAAACATAGATCAAGATAGATCCATCTTAAATTTGAACCTATAAAGAGCCAAGAGTAATAAAATATTTTGACATGCAACTCTTTCATTAAATTTTGCATTCAAAAAAAAGTTTAGATCTTGAGAGATTTGATCCCTCTTTGTGCTTTGTGGCTTTGGAATTAAGATAGATCGATATTGGTAATAAGATTTAAATTTACTTGATGAATGTAATGATACAAAATTAAAATTTTAATATATCACAAAAACAAAAAAATTATTTACATCAACTAGATAAATATTTAAAGTCATAACACAACTATTGCAAAGTCACTTATGAAGAGATAAAACTAATAAAGGTAAAACTAGCAACAACTAACCACTTAATAAAATAAGTTGATATACTCTTATTTTCACTCTTAAAACCTAATGTTATTATTGATTAAAAATAATGTTAATAATGCTATCATTATTGTTAACATATATATAGTTAACAATACTCAAATTATTTGTATAAAAAAACAACTATAGATTAAGAGTTATAATTCATAGATCCCTTGAACTTTATAAGTACCTAATCTCAAATGTATCAAAATTATCATTTAAAGAAAAATGCAATTTACTCTAACAAAATATAGGATGTTGGGAGTAAAAATATTTCATGGAGAAACACCAAAAAAAATTAAATTTACAATACATATCGTAAGTTGAAAATATAAACTTTGATGATAATATATTTGAATAGATCGGTAGATCTCGACTAATATTTACACTGGACTCACTAGAACTAGTTGTATGCTTCTTGTTAAGAACTAGAAAATTCAGTTGATGCTGAAAGAGTTTGGAGTAGATGGTGAATCACTTTTTCTTGATTCTCCACTTTACTACAAAACTCCCTTATTCTTGATTTTCCACTTACTATAAAACTCCCATAATTATTATTTATTTATATTTATTTATAGAGATGGAATTAGTTGTATCCTTCTTGTTAAGAACCACACTCGTTCTTAACAAGATAATTGAAATCCACACTCGTTCTTAACAAGATAATTCAATTTCAATTGATCCACTTTACTACAAAACTCCCTTATTCTTGATTTTCCACTTACTACAAAACTCCCATAATTGTTATTTATTTATAGAGATGGAATTAGTTGTATCCTTCTTGTTAAGAACCACACTCGTTCTTAACAAGATAATTCAATTGATCCACACTTTGGAGTAGATATTCGATCAAATCCCATAATTATTATTTATTTATAAATATAGAATTAGGATGCTCATTCTGAGGACTCTCATGAGGTCAACTGCATGTCATTCGTGTGACCATTGATAGGTCAACTGCATGTCATTCGTGTGATCATTGATTTGGGTGACAGCATTGTTTTTTACTAGCCATAATTTTTTTAGAATTTGTGAAATTATATTTGAGTATGAGGACTAAGAAACTATGTGACCACCTACACTCTAATTCTCAACACTCAAGTTAAAAATTATGTTATAGGAAAAATTGCATAAAAAATTACAACTCACATTAGTTAATCTTAGCTAAATTAATAGTGATTAGTAGGCAAATGGAATCCTATAGTCTTGCTTTTGGACGAACTAATAAATTGATATGTGGACTTGCATAAAATTTGGTGGGTAGTAAGCAATAGTAAGTCTACCCATTTACACTTTTACTCCTACATAAGTGCAGAGGAAAACATAAATAATAGTGAGAAGTAACCCTCATAAACATATTTATTTATAGCTTATGAAAATACTTTCTTCAATTATAGTGGGAAGTAATTGATGGTAAATATGTTATTTACCTCCTTCAAAGATCAAAAATAAAAAACCACTACACAAATATACTAAAATAATGGATGACTATTGCAAGCATATTCATGAATTATGGCATAAAATATGCAAGGAAGCTTCCAAGGTGGTGGCCTTATATTGTGCAATGGTTGCAATAAGACCTTCAAGATATGGTCCAATGAGATATTTAATAATATTGAAAAATAAATATCTATTTTTCAAAGTTATACATTATAAGATGCATTGGTTAATGCTAGACTAATAGTGATGAGCATGAAAAGTCATTCCTTGATACAATCTAATAATATAATTGATATTGCATGATATATGATTCATTTTATGTTTAATTGGCATGTAATAGTTAAAATAAATAATAAATATATATATAATATATATATATATATAATATATATATATATAAAATATATATCAAGTATTTCAATGTCCATATTAACTAAATATTTATGTAAAGAAAAACAAAGTAATTTAAATAAAAAACTTATATTTTTATTTTTTAGTGGAAGAGATATATGGAATGACATATATATATATATAATAGAGAGAGAGTGTGTGTGTGGTGTGTTTTAGGTGAATTGTAATTCATTCATTTTAAATATGAAAATTGAGATATATATTTCATATAGAGAGAGATAAAGAGAGAGGGAGGGAGGGAGGGAGGGATAGAGAGGGAGAGAGGGAAGAAGAAAGAAAAAGAGAGAGAAAGGTGAGGAGAGAGAAGGGGTGACACAGTAGAGATGGAGATAAAATGAGGGAAAGAGGAGAGCGGGAGGGAAAAGAGAGGGAAGGAGAGAGAGCAGGAGAGAAGGGGGGGGGAGAGAGAAAATGGGAAGAGAGAGAGACATAGGGAATGAAGAGGGAGGGAGATATAGATATATAGTATGGAGAGAGAGTGTGTATGTCTTTGGGAGATGAGATAGAGAGACAAAGAATGATATATAGAGGGAGATAGAGATATATATGGAGGGGGGAGAGAGGGAAGAAGAGAAAGTGAGAGCGAGGGAGGCAGGGAAATATAGGGAGACAAAGAAGGAGAGATAGAGGAATATATAGACATAGATGCTAGGGGGAGAGAGAGATATAGAGAGAGGGAGGGAGCAATGGAGGGGGAAGAGGGCAAGAGAGGAGATGGGGGAACTAGAGGGGGATATGGGGGAAGGGTGTGGTGAGAGAGGGAGGGGGGAGATGGGGGAGGGGTGAGACGAGAGAGGGACGGGGAGATATAATGTTATGAACTAAAATAGATGCTTTTGATTTCAATGTAGATGTTGATTTCTAATATTATTTGATTGATTGCACTAGGTGCAGTGGCTGATTTCTAATCTTATTTTATTTCTTCTAGTAGATGCATAGATTTTAGTGTAGATCTTAAATTCTAATCCTATTTGATTACTTGCACTAAATGAATTTATTTTAGTGTAGATCTTGATTTCTAATCCTATTTGATTGCTTTCACTATATGCATTGATTTTAGTGTAGATGTTAATTTCTAATTCTATTTGAATGTTTGTACTATACGGATTGATTTCAATGTAGATGTTGATTTTTTATTTTATGTAACTAGAGTTATTATGTATATTAAAATCAAAGCAATTAGATTAATAGTGTGAATTTAGTATAGTCAATTTTTATATTGAGAACATGCATTGATTTATGTGTTATAGTAATTCAACCATAAATAAAATACTTACATCTTAAACAAAATGTTCACTTACCTGAAATGTTTGCTTGTTGAAACTACAAACTATTTGTAATTGACTACATTCTTATAATTTTCATCTTCTAGCATTCAATATTGTTAGTCACTTTAGATTCAAACGAGGTAATAAAAAATAACTACCATTGAAACTTACTTGAGGTTTAATACTCCACGTTTACTACAATATCTCAAGTTAAAGATTTCAATGGTCTACAATTTGAATGGCCCTTTTCATTTGCCATTTTCATACCACCCATATGAAAACATGGAAAAATTAATAGGTGTGATGATAAGAACAATAGAAGAAAATAGTCTAAGAGTGATCACAATGAAGTCTCTTTGCAATTGATTACATTCTTATTATTCACATTTTCTATTAGTCAACATTGTTAAGTTGTCACTTTGCATTCAAAATTTTTATTTCATTATTTTTCATCATTCAAGTTATTAACAACCTCTACCATCTCAAGAAACTCAGATAAATCAGCAAATTTAAAATTAAAATGACGAAATTAATGTTACACATATTTAGTATATTTGATTGGAATAATTAGATTTTCAACAATTTTTCCATGGGTGGACATGGTTGAAACCAACCTAGATCCTTCTTAACCTAGATCTATCAAGGGTGCATAGGGATCAAATCTCTCAAGGTGCAAACATTTCCTCAAGTTTTCCACTCAAAAAAGAGGTTTTCACCTTGAGAAATTTGATCCAAGCACTTAATAGGTCCGGGATTAAGATGGATCTAGGTTTGTGTTTAACTCATATATTAATGTTTTGTTAACTTACATTTCCTCAAGTTTTCCACTCAAAAAAGAGGTTTTCACCTTGAGAAATTTGATCCAAGCACTTAATAGGTTCGGGATTAAGATGGATCTAGGTTTGTGTTTAACTCATATATTAATGTTTTGTTAACTTGCCTGACATGTAGCTACTAGTAAATATTTAGGGGTCTATGTTTGTCCTCCTCTTTATAAACTTGGTCACAATAGAGGGGATTTGAACCTTGGATCTCTTAGTTTTCACTGATTTCACATAACTTTGATCACCAATTGAGGTTCCCCTTGGGGCCTATTGAGGTGCCCTTTTTTCCTTTTTAATTAATTTGATTCATTAAAAACAATGTTCAATGAACAAGTACCATATGAAGCTAGTATTGATAAACCATGATATTGGCCCATAATATTGTAATAGAACTATCTATAGATTAAAAATCTCTAGGATCAAACGCTAGTAAATCTATATGATTAAGAATTTTGTTCCATATTTTTTTAAATGTATATATGTTTAACACATATATTAATTCAACCCCAAGGTTTAGCTCCACTGGTCTGGCCGATCGGGAGGTCACAAGGTGTTGTCTTTGGGGTTAGGCCATGATCGACGGGCTTTAAAAGATTCCCTTCGGGGT
>APFE030503748.1:0-17128 GCA_000404065.3 Pinus taeda
TAATCGACTTAAGGTGACCTTAGGATCAAATACGTGGATGGCTTCAAGCCTGCTTTTCTTATTAAATGGTCGTTATGGCCTGTCAGTCTCATTAATTACAATTGCTTCGATTAATGGATAAATGATTTATTTGAAGCATGCTTAGGGCGATTTGGCGGTTTGAACACGGATGAGCGGCTTTTCCAAACGGTTTGGCCTTAATTACGGATAAATCAAATCAAACTGCCTTTATGACTGTTACTTTGAGAAATGTGCCATTTATCTTTTGCGAAATCGGGCATCGGCGAAATGCTAAGTTATTGCATTGGTTTTGCTTGGAATCCCCGATCGCCGATATCGCATCGCTTCGGGCATCGTTGGTAGTGCCGCTTAGGATGAGGGCATGGTGAATCACCGATTGCCGATAGCGATATCGCATCGCATCGGATGAGGAGAAGCTTAGTTGCAGTTTAGATGTTATCGCCGATTGCCGATTGTCGATTTCGCATTGCATGGTAGCAAAGATCATTACTCGTGTCATTTTATGCTTTGCTAATATCCGATAGTGATTTCGCATCGGCGAAAACCAATATGTCCCTTACATTGTATTTTCTTTGTCATTGCGATATGCGATCTTGCGATCGCTTTATCGCAATGATAAAAGTAAATCGTTTTATATTGGGGTTTTTGATTGGTTTTATTAAAAAACCTCTTTGCGAAATAGAACTTTAAATTGATACCAATTTAAAACAAAAATTAAAAAGGGACCCATTTCACATTATATTTTTTGGAATTTTAATGATATGAAATGGGGGGTTGTTGTAGGGCACAACAGACTGCAACCCATGTCCCTTCTCAAATGCATTGAACTTCTTGTAAGGAACCACATTTTCTTTATCACCTACATCTTGAGGTCTTTCCCGCTTCAGTGGCCACTTCCTTTTAATTTTATCATTCCCTTTCAAGCCACACTTAGGCTCAAGTTTGCGCTTTGACTACTCATAACAATGATTTAACTTCCAGATGACCTCCTCTAATGATCTAGGCTCATCAAACTCAATCCAGTCTCTATATGCAATGGGAAATCCACTGACGAATCTCTGAATCTTAGCCTTCTCATCCTTGAGGTAAGGCACATACCTCAAAAACTCCAAGAACTTGCTAGTGTACTCATCATCTATTATAGAATCCATTTGCAACTCATAAAACTCCTTAGCCCTCTCATTATAGTACCTCTCATACAAGTACTTCTTCTTGAAGAGTCTCTCAAACTCATCCCAAATCAACTCTTCTTCCCAAATTCCCTTGAAATTATTCACATCTTCCCACCAAATATTTTCTTTCCCTTTGAGATTGAAGATGGCTATCTTGGCTTTCATGTTCCCTCAATAGCTATGTAATCTGAAGAATTTCTTCATCCCAAGAAACCATGCCTCTGCATCTTCTGACTTCTTCATCTCTCCATCGAATGTAGGTGGCTTGACTTTCTTGAACACCACAAGCAATTACTAACCCCTCCTAGAAGGATGATGACTATGATGATGTCTCTTGGATGAGGAACTATAATGATTCCCATACATACCAGTCCTTCTTTTAGGTGTATCCAATGATCTAGAACCTCTGATTATATCCCCTTTATCCAACTTGTATCCGGACCAAGACCTGCTACCATAGGATCTATTAGTGTTATCTTCTTGTTCTTGACTGATCCTCAACTATCCCTATCTCTGCAACTATGAAAAGCTCTGAAGAATTGTTGCATTTACCTTGTTAGGTTCCTATACCAATAGGAGTCATAATTTTGAATGACTAAGGTTAAGTCTTGTAATATTGTACATACATTTTCTTTCTACAAATGTTTTCGATATTAAAAAAAAAAGTAAAAATAAAAAAATGTAAAGAGGGTATGTCCTAAAAGAAAAATCAAAGGAGAAAAAGAATAAGATAAGGTCAAAAAAATGAAAATATATGAACCCCAAAAAACAAAAAGAGACCATGAAAGTGAGCAAGTCTAAATGCCACTACTATTTACTTTTATGCATAATAATGATTGTGTGCATCATGTTATTCATGCCACAATCCATGGTAATCAAATTGTTTAATCTTGATTATATCATGCTTTTAATTCTATGTTTATAGTTAGAGAATAAAATTTAACCAAACAGTTTAATCTTGGTAGATCATGTTAACACTCAGGTTGTCCCTAAGCTCCTGAAGGGATACGGCCAAGGTAACCACAAACCAATCTTTGGATTACAGGTTCTAGCCCACCTGCAATCAGAGAGGGCTCTCTCTTAATGATTTAGCTTTGTTGATGATGATTTTAAGCTAGTTATTGGGTTCAAGGGGTTTTGTTTGTGTTTGGGTGGAAGGAGGATGCTTTCAAGTAGAGAGGCACTGCATAGTGTGATAAGTTTCAAACCATTGGGCATGGAGTCGTGGAGTAGGACTGCTGGTGCGTTTTCTTGGTCACAAGAGGAGAGAGGGGCAAGGTAGTTGCTCATGAAACAATACTCAGGCTAAATGAAGATGGATTGAAGGCTAAGGAATGAGAGGCAACAAAGAATATCTCAATCAGTTTAGCAGAGGGAAGATGAATGAGCCCTATTTAGGAGCAGCTAAGAATTCCTAAATAACAGTCATTCATATGTGAATTAGAGCAAATATGAGTCATAAGGAATCCATATTTATGCCTAAATCAAGAGGAAAACATTAAGAAGCCACAAAAACTGAGCATAGAGTGCAGGTAAGCAAATTCTAAACCAGACTTTTGTTCTGTGACTTGAGCATATGTGAAATTGAAATAACAGAGGTAGGGAATACTTATTGATTCATAAAACAACACAAGATTTCCCTCATTCACTCTTCAGAGACATTAACAACACATCAAACAGCCCATTCTCCAAGCTTTCAGCAATCTTTGATTATATAAAACATGTCAGATACAGAGCGAGTCTCTCTTGGAGTGCATTAGCCAAGTAACCAACCAACCCTTATTACATGTTTCAGGGCTGTATTTATAGAGAAAATATCTAAGAAATATCTACAAAATAGATCTCAAAGAATATCTATGGCAATAACTGTGATTCAGCTACTTTCTACTGAACATAAATGCAACAAAATATCTAACAGCTATGCTGGGGCAGCAAGCATCAAAATGAATTAATATGGTATCCTTGGTGGCTCGATGCATTGCTTCTGCAATCATTGTTCTTTGAGCTTTGCAGCGTCGCCTTCATGTGTCTTCATACACTGTTTTTGCAAGGTCTGGGCTTTAAATCACTTGAATTGCCTCCTTAGGCGGTTCTACTGCTGTTGAGTGGCATTAGATCTTATTAAATCTGATATGACTCGGCTTTAATTGCCTTTAACTCTGTTCTGGTATTCATTGACTTTGTTTGGATGGTCTTTAATGCTCCTCTGCTTTGATGTTAAGTTCTTCGCTGATATTGATGACTGATACACTTTGCCGCAACACTGATACTCTTTGACGTGTAATCTGGTTTCATCTCCTCTGATACTCTTTAACACTTGAATCGGGAATCTCTTTCTCTATTGATCCTCTTTAAACTGCTAAATTGCCCCTTTTTATCTATTTCGGGCAAAAATAACTTCTGCAGAGTTGCGCTGAACTGGAGCTTTCCATTTTGGCCCTTTTTCCTTAGCGATGCGCGATTAGTGCTAAGCGCTAATCGCGCCTCGAAAACTGCCTCAGATTTTCATTTTGGGCCTCCTAAGCTGCGATTTCGCCTTTGCGCGTTTTTTCGGCGTGTGACATCAGCGGTACGGCGGATGACGTCAGCAGTGGGACCCCCCAGTACAGCGGTGACGTTAGCAGGGTGACGTGGCAGTACGACAGGGTGATAATGTGGTAGTACGGTGGTAGTGATGTGGCATAGGACATGGTGGCAGGAGGCTGATGCAGGCTGATGACGTGGTGAAGACGCGGCAGTGTGATGTCATTCAGAGGAGGCGGTATCCGGTTTGTGGCGCACCGCTTTTGTGCAGAGGCGGTTTGGGAGGAGGGGGCTCCGCCACAGTCGGGAGGGTGATGCGTGGCGAGAGTACGACAGGAAAACCGCCCATCTCCCGGACGCTAACCCTCAGCATATCGGGGCAGGAAAAGACCCGCCCACCGTAGATCTCAGGCACATCAGATCAGACGGTCGGCGGCAAGATCAAAGCGGCAGAAGGATAGAGACGGGGCCCGCGGCATTTTTTTTATTATTTGTTTAATCCGGCGGGGGAAAACCTTGTTAAAGTGGGTTTTGGGTTATATATAAGCGGGGTTAAATATTTACATGTATGTCTTTTGGATAAGGGTGGATCATGGGTTTTACAGGGTTTGGGGTTAAGGGGAAATGGTTGTTAGTGTGACCAAATGTCAAACTAAATCCAGTTAGGACACGGATGGGTTAGTAGGAGCCCCAAATGGACTACTGCTTCCCGGACTTGATAAATATGGCTATAGTGCCAAGGGGAGGGGAATATGTAATATTTTTGGGATTTTATATAGTTTTTGTAGCCATAGGGATGGGAACATTTAGTTAGGGAGCTATATAATAGAATTTAGGAGTTAATATGAACTTGTGAGGTGAAGTGTATGGGAGATGATGCCAAGTTCAAGATCTGGAACTTAAACATGTGATTTGAATGGGATATGAAGAAATGATTTTACACAAGAAATGTGGCTTCTCTTTACTGAAGAAAATCAAAGCTTGACTTTGTTTTTTAGAACAAATGAAGTAATAACAGGACTGGTTGGGCAGATCCCAAGGTCCTCAAGGGGATGTTAGTGAATGATTTGGGAAATAAGAAGAAGGGGGAGTTAGACATGCCTCGCTTGATCTGATCAAAATGAAAAAGTGCCTCCAAACTGTGATCTGAATAAATATAACACTTGAAAACATGAAATGGATCACATAGCTTGATTTCTGCAACCACAAAACTACTTACCCAGCCTACTTACCTAGCATTTTTTCTTCTTTTGGTTTGGGTGCACTTGAACTAGCAAACCCAGCTTTTCAACTTTTCTTTTATTTTTACTGTCCTCCTATCTACATCTACACTTATTTCATCCAAGGGCTCAAATTAGGCTGTTGAGTAACCTTGTTTCTCACCTATCTAAGAATCTACCAAGATTAAGCTGTTTGGACAGATAATGATTCTCTATATTCTACAACAGGAAATTGAAACCTAGGGAGGCCAAGATTAAGCTGTTTGGACCTCCCTTTAACTGAAAATTCTTCAAAAATGGAATAGCACATCAAAATTGGAATACAACAGTGACATTTAGGCTAGCACACTCTCATGGCATCCTTCCTTGGCCTCTGTATCAAATATGGAACATTGCAGCATGCAAAGTATGACATATTTGGCATGTAAAAATGCCAATCATGAAAGATGAGTAACCTGCTGCAGCAGGAGGCTAACAGATCATTGGATAGGTAGAGAAAATAAAAGGAGCTCATCAATTTAATCTGAGCCCTTGGATGATATAAGGTTAGAAATAGATAGTTTGTTTTATTACAGAAAAGGTAGAATAAGGGTTTGCTAGCCTAAATGCACCCAAAGAAATGAAGAAAACATGTTAGGGTAAGAAATGGGTAAGTAAAAGAGAGGCTGCTGAACTATAAAGTTGATTGGATCAAAACACATGCATCAGGGTTAGGCACATATTTCAATATGTATGATCAGCTACGGAAGCACAAACAAAGGTTTACAAGTTAATTTAATTAACTCCCCCTCAGTCATTTTTCCCCTATACTAAATAATTTCCTATCTACAAGTGTGTTCTAGTACTTTTAATCCTTCAAGTCAAAGAGGCTCAGAGCATTTCTCTGACTTTTGGTGGGATCGGACCCTCGGCTTAATGTTTTATAGACATCAAGTGCTAGAATCCCCTTCATAAAATCAATTCCCCCCTCATTTCCCTAATAAAATCCCTTTTCCTAACGTTAAACTCCATTTTACCTAGGAAAAGTGAAAACTCCCATGTAAATCCTATTTCACCCAAAAAACCCACAAAAAATATTTTACCCTAAGTATAAAGCGTAAGCATAAATATTACACTTTACGCTATGCTTAGGGTGACATCCACTCCGCTCATCACATTTCATATTAATTTCTAATTTTATTGTATAATTCCCAATAAAACCTCTTCCTGTATATTAATTAAATCCCATAAGTAAATACCCTCGACCCTTAGTTTTGATAAAAACTATACAGTTTACCCCTTATCCCGACAAAATAAATAAAACTTGTCATTAAACCTTGCCCGGTCAACTAAGCTCGTGATTAAGTATTAAATTAATCACAAACTGCCAAAGATTAAAGCCTTGTCCCCCTCGAAACCCATGCTCTTATCACCCACGCACCTCCCTTGCCCAACTCCCGTTCGATCATCTTCCCCTTCATCGAATGGTCCATAACCATATCGGCCGCGCCCCATGGCCGACTGTTACCCGCTCGATAAAGTGGTTTTCTCCAACCCCCCCGACTGCTACGTGTCATGCTCTGGAGTAGATCGGGTGACCCCTCCTAAATACCGCCTTCCCCGCGAAAGCAGTGCGATGGCTTGGGAAACCGACTCCCCGCTCAACCCGCCAAACCACCTACAGTTCATTTGAAATCACCCACCAAGAAACAACTGTTGCTCCACAAAAAGGCCCAGATTCCCTTTTTCACCTTTTTTCACTCGTTTTCTCTATGAACCGCTATGAACCGGTGTGATTCCTACAAACGCTGAATTCACCATCTGAACTCTGAATTCACTCTTGAAGAAAGTTGCAGAGACCCCAGTCGACCTCTCAGTCCGTACCAGATAGATTCGAACCTCTACAACTGCCCTGAACTCCAAATTTGCAAATAATTCACCTAATTCCAGGTATTTCACTGCGAATTACCACTCACCCTTTCAAATTTGGAAAATGTTCAGCCTGTAAAGTAATTTAATTAAGTAGAATTAATTGAAAAATACTTTAAATTTGAAAACCCACGGTCAAACCCTCTGAAAAATCCCAGTTGCCGTGAAAAACCTCTGAATAAACCTGTAAAGCCAAATTTAAATCCACAAGAACTAAATTATGGTTGCCCCTATTGCCTTGGATGTTAGACCTGTCACAACTCCCAATTTGGACCTCGACCACCTTCCCTTGGCTGACAGGGATTTCCAAATTAAGGATACATCTAGCCAGACCCTTCGACTTAAAATCCATTGTCTAAGTAGGGATAGATACCTCAACCATGCTGACGATATTGGCCTTTGGGAGTAAAATTTTCCCAAATACCAGTTCCCAGAGGTACATGTTTTCCCTAAAATTTTCCACCAGTGCCATGCCTGTTATATTCCCAACCTGAGAGCTATTATGTCCCCTGACCAAAAAGTTCTGTTCACCATTATAGCTGATTCCATTAATGAAATGTTGCAAATCCAACCAGGTCAAAACCTAACCCCACTCTCCATTGGGGATTTGCTAGACCAGTACTCCAAGTTGAGCCTGTCTAGGCTAGCCCAAATATTCCAGACATTCATTGTAGAAGTGTCGTATATTCCCAAAGATCCCCCTCCATATGTTTCTGTCATGTTCACCGAAAGGGGCAAACAAATCATCACCATGATATCATGTGTTCTTGGTTGCACCACTGATGAATTTGTTGATGCACTTGTCCTAGCCTTCATGTCAATTTATACCCCAGGACAACCTCTTGCTATTTTGTACAATTATGCTGAGTTCATAGCTGAGAGAATGCATGAACAGTTCACCAGGATGCACAATGAGAGAGTGTTTAAATACTCATTTATCCTCTACCATATGTTCCTATACTATCAACCAAACATATTTCCTTTTGCCCTTCAGAAGCTGGATACCAAAGGCCAACCCAAGTTTGTCATTTTTTGGACCCCACTGTTCCCTAAGTTTGAGTCACCATATACCTATTCAGATTTCATAGATTCTTTTGTTCATCTAGTCATGACTATGCTAACAGGAAACCCTCCACCTAGGATAAGTCCAGAGATCAAAAGGGCCCTTCAGTTGTCTAAACAATGCAAAGTGGGAGATTGGTACCTTTACAAAAACCACACAGAGATAAGAATTAATGGTTTCCATCTTGCACCATATAAACGACCCAAATACCTCCCCATGAGGTTAAAAGCTGTAGAGTGCTATAGACAAATAATGAACTCTAATGAGAAATTTTTTGTCTTGGCCAAGAAAAGATCACAATTCAAAGTCAAAAACTAGTTATGCCCCTTCATCTGCAATTCTAGAGAGGCAGGGGAGGAAGGAGACCAAATTTTGCAGCAAATGAAGTTCCAAAAGAGTTTCATGTGGAGGTATGACCCTCAAGAATTTATGACTAGATTGAGAAAGAAGGTCAAGTTGGGACCTTATATTCACCACCCCATACCAGAGATAGAAAGATATGCCAATCAATCTGAGTGGGTGGAAAATACTCTTGTAAATAGAGACAGTACAAAGGTAGATGTAGAGAATGCGTTATGTGACTTAGAAAGACAGTTTGACGAGAGCTCATTTCTGCAGGTACCTAAACAGAAAGAAGCAACCATGAGCACCCCTCATATCATGCAGACTCCTCGGAATGAGGAAAATATCCCCAAAAGGACTAGGGAGGAACCCTCAAGTTTAGGAATGGGCACATCAAATATACAATATGAGACCAGTCAGAGCAAAAGACCTAGGCTAAATCCTGTGTCAGAGCAGGAAGACACAAAGGGCTCAGTAGAAATAACTGATACTGAGCTGGACAAAAGTAAAAGCATATCTCCATCTGAGGAAACACAGGGGCCATCCACATCACAGACCCAGATTTTGGAAAGGCAACTAAGTGTAGAAGTATCCTCATTCAGTAGGCCTACTGATAAGGATAAGGATATAAAAGATAGATATAAAGAGATAAAGATGAGAAATGAGAAACTAAATGCCCAAACTTATGCTCAGTATCTCAAACTCACACCTACCAACTAGACAAGGTTGATGTCAGCTTTTGACATCAAAGAGGGAAAATTACAGATGTCCTTCATAAAACCAACTGTACAACAGCCAAGAACATCAGTAGACTATAAAAAGACTGATTTTGAGGTATTGGCAAGGGATATTCATCCCATTGACCAAATAAAATTGCATAAGCAGGCTAGAGAGATGATATACTCCACCCTCATAGGTAAAGCCAAAACTGCTCATTAGTTACAGAATTCATTGAGCAATATCTTAGCTCAATATCAATTAGAGAAGGCCTCCTCACAGGCCAAGGATACTAGAATCAAGTCTTTGGAATACTTAGTGATTGAATTGGGACATGATCCCAAATATATTAAAGAAACAGAGCTGCTGATTAAGAGAAAGAACAATGACATTGTAGCACTGAAAAAACAATTAAAGATACCTCAGCTGCAACATCCCCAAACACTAGAAGTTTTGGAGAACTAGACTAGACATGAAGAGTTGATGGACTTGTTCCTAAAACTTAATGATAAAGGAGACTGAGAAAGAATTGGACACTTTAATTCAATTGAAGCAAAGTGATATTGTCACTACATCTTCAAATGTCATCCCAATGGTCTCAACATGAGTCCCTTCAACACTGGTAGCCTCATTGGCTCCCACAGCTCCCATGCCTACAACATAACCAATTTCAGCAAAGTCTACATCAATAACAAGTGCATCAGGTGAAGAAGCAACAAAGTTGGTAAGAGCCATGGAGGAAATGTCTATTCAAGCTACAGAAATGAACAAACTGAAAGAAAAGGTGACAAGCTTGGAAATAAATTGCAAGCTTGCCAAGATCATGCACAAGGAAGAAGTGCAGAAAACTGTCAGAATGAATGAAAGATTAAAGGCCATGGAGAAAGATATAACACTATAGGAACCCCTTGGGCAAGCCATTTGAAAACTTGTTTTTCCTCCAGCTTGAGGTGGAACACCTATTCATCACTAGCCCTACTTTTTCTAAGTACACCGAGGCAGATGAGATATATAGGAGGGTGTTGAAAATCAAGTGACCTGATGCTGAATTATGGGAAAAAATGACTGATTTACTATAGTAAAATGTAGTAAAAAAGTTAATGTACAATCAGCAGGGTGAAAGGGTCAAGGCAGGTCAGCAGGATTAAAGAGTATCGGTGTCAAAGTGTATCAGATAAAAGCCAAAAGTGAATGCAGCTTCCAGCGTAAAAAACCAAACAACAAGGCAACATAAAATGGTAGAAACCCAACTATAAAGGCCAACAACACCAAAATACTAGGGACACCATGAAGCAATTCAATAATTGTCTCTACCTTCTAGCAAGAAGATATTTTTATTTCCTAGATTAAATCTCAAGTTAGTTCAGGATAATTTGTAATAAACTTTTGTATAAATATTTCACAATTCAAAGTATGTGGGGTGGCTTCTTAGACATTTCTATGGACTTCTTGATGAAAAGACTGTAAAGCTATTGTATCACTTACTGGGCCAGCAAGCTGGATTGATGAATAAAGACAAGATATTTCACAGGATTCATGTGTGAAGCGAAGTGCAGACAAGTATTTTCTCATGTTGTTGTTATCTTTCTAAAAGTTTTTCCACAATCTTTAATGTATTTCTGAATCTGAATGCTATAACTGGAACAATATCTCAGAATTTGTTTAATTACACTCTATTTTAATAGTTAGGCATTTAAATGTTTTCAACTGATATCTAAGTTAATGAATTCTTAATTGCTCCTTAGTTTAGGTTGTTTCTTGCTAATCCATATCAAAGGATTCTTAATTTCCCTTTATTTCGATTACCCTCCATTCCTCCTTTATTTCTCGGTCTTAGAATTCTTGATTTCTCTATCACCCTGATTAAAACTATTTCACCCTCCTGTTCCAAAGACCTACACTTTACTCTGCTAGCTTGCCCTCTGAACATTCCCTTTAGTGAGTTGATCCAGTCCGACTGCCCTTTTGTTGACCCCATAGCCCAATGGTCTAAAGTATCCATCTGTTTTAAGGATCCCACCATCCAATCTTCAATACAAATAAAAAACTCCACCGAACATTCATAGCTAGTTTGAAATCCTAGCAAACAAAGCTAAATCACATAGAGAGAGCCCTCTCTGAGCCTAGGTTGGCTAGAGCTTATGCCCAAAAGTTGGTTGGTGGTTACCTTGGTAATTTTCTTTCTTTGAATAACTTCTAGAGAAAATTCTGAGTGATAACATAGTGGAAACCATATTGGGGACATCGAATCGTTAGTCCTAATAAAGATTTAAGAAAATTATAAATCTACATTCTGAGCCTCTTAAAGTCATTTGTTAGAAGTTATCTTCAAAAAATCTCACAAAACAATTTAAAATTTTGAAATTCTGGCTTCTAGGAAGACTCATTTTACTAGGGCTAATCCAAACCCAAACCCTGCCCCAGTAGTTGATAATCCTAACCTAATTTCAAGAAAATCCAAAAAAGAAGAATGTTCAGTTAGCCAAATACCATTAGTTAAAGCTAATTCATGTCCTAATGAGTGGTTATTTTTAGAAGAACTTCCCTTTGATGTGCCATTCAAACATTCATTATTTAGAACAAAACCCGAAAATGCACTCAATGAAACTGTTCTAGATCCTAATTTTATTGTAGACCTTGAAGTTCAACAGGCCAACAAATCCATTGATTAATACATTCTAAAATCTCCACAATCATCCATTAATACTGCCACAACCCGTGAGCTTTCTGAACAATTGTCCATTACTTTGAGTTTACCGTTGTTCCCTTCAACTTCATCAATAATACCTTTTGAAGTCCATTCTTCACCACCATTTATACCTACTCTCCCTCACCAACCTATCATTACCCATTCATCATCTACTAGTCCTGGTTCTTCATCCACTACTACATCATCTCCAAGTACCTCAACCCCACATCTTAGCCCCTCCCAACTTACAGCTATGGCCAATAGTATGATCCTCTTGTTTGACCTACCCAACTTGGTGCTATGACAATAGACTACCAAAGAAAAAAATTTCAATTTGATGGCACAGGACATTACATTTCACAACAACATGTCAACAAGATAACATATTACTTTGAGTTGCACGAGATTGACATAGATAATGTTCAAATGAGACTCTTTTCCAAGACTTTAGATGGTGATGTTAGGAAATGGTTTAGATCATTGCCTGTTAATAGTATTGATAGTTTAGATGCATTTCACCAACAATTTTGAACAGATGGGAAAAGAAAGAAAAAAAAGATTCCCCTAAAAAGCCTTTCAGAATACGAGAATATTAGAAGAGGACCTAATGAAACTGTTCAAGATTACTCCACCAAATTCAATAATATATATAATGCCATCCCAGTTAATCTTAGACCCCCACCTGACTTAGCATTAATAAAGTTCCCTGATGGTTTTGACACAGATATGGCACACCAACTTAGGGAAAGAAACCCCCCAACATTATAAGAAACACAAAGTGTAGATGTTAGTGTTGAAGCTAATTTGTTAGCTAAAAGTGCCAGAGTCAGAAATGAAAAAAGAGGAACTACTAAGGATGAAACTTCACCATCTGACATTAAAATAGATAGTTTAACTAAAAGTATGGAAAGACTAATGGATAGAATAGAGAATATGGAGAGGAAACCTCAATGGGATAACCAACAAGCACCTCCAGTTAGAAACCTGAATTTTAGAAAAAACCAAAGCATTGGGGAAAATGGACCGGATCAGAACATTAGGCCTCCTTTTCAAGAAAATTATGCAGAGACATCCCAGCCAGAAGATCCAGAATAAGATACACAGACGAAATCGCGTTTCACCTCGTATATGAATTTCAGAATTTGGTTCGCTATACTTTTGGAGATATGATACAAGGAAGTTAGGGTTTTTACAGACTCTTGAATTCCATCTCAAACATGTGACCTTGGGAAAATCATGATAACTTTCTCTCTATGCATTAGATTAAAATTTTGTAAAAATTGACAGAAAGAGGACAAACTATAGTTTGTTGGGTGTCGTTTTCAAGGCCGAAGGTCGAAACAGTGACACGTGGTACTTCATACAATTTCAATATACTGAAGTAGTCTATAATCAGGTCATTGTAGTAAATTGGGCATAACGCTTTCTTGAAGAATCTAATCTTGATCAAACCTATGGAGTTGGAAAGAGGACTCAAAATACTACCATAGTATGCAATTTCAGAACTTGGAGATCCAAAATTATAGAGTTACAAATGTTTCAATATTGAGCTCCTAAAAGAAAGAAAAAAGAGATATGAGGAAGTTTGATGGCAAGGATCTTGTAACTTAGATACTATAGATGGAGCAATATTTTGATCTAAATGATGTACAACTGTTACAAAAGGTACATATTGCATCTTTATATTTAGAACCGAATCAGTTTGTATGGTATAGATGGATTTGTTCTCGTAAACCACTTGTCACCTGGTCAATTTTAACGAAGGAAATGATAGCACATTATGAGGATACAAAGAGAAACACCTTCTTTAGCCAATTGATAAATTTCAAACAAAAGGGTTCAATGGCAGAGAACACTGAGGACTTCAAAAAAATGAATATAAGGGTAAATTATATTCCATAGAAGTAGAGGATTGATGTCTTCATAGAGACTTTAAAGGATAACATCCAACATGAGGTTCACCTTTGGGAACCTGATTCATTAGAAAAGGCATGCAGGTTGGAAAGAAAAATTGAAAGAAAAATTATGGAAACAAGGAAGCCTACCACTCATAATTATAAATACAGAAGCGTTGTTGCTCCTAGCCTTCCACAACCTACAAGGTTGACACCACAACAATTGGAAGGAAAAATAGCAAAAGGGATTTGTTACAATTGTGATAGAAAATACACTAAAGGTCATAAGTGTGCTGAGAAGAAATTAATTTACATAGATGGGGAAAAGGAGGAATAAAAGGAAAAATAAACGTCAAAAGAAGACAATATCCACCAAGAACCAACCCCAGAGAAAGAAGAAATGAATCTGACCATATCTTGTAATGCATTGACAGGAATTACCACTCCTCAAACTCTCAAGATAGAAGGGCATATCAAGAAGAAAAAGGTAATATTGTTGATTGATTCGGGTAGTACCCATAATTTAATTCAAAGTAAGGTAGCCAAGGAATTGAATTGCTTCCTATATCCAGCACCATAGTGTCAAGTAATGGTTGCAAATGGAGGAACCATAAATTGCTATGGAAAGTGCCATAATATCAAGCTATCCATGGGAGAATATGTCTTGAATAGTCCAATGCTTTCCATTCCAATGGGTGGTGTTGATGTTGTACCAGGAGTCCAATGCTTACAGTCTTTTGGGATGATAGCTTTCAATTTTCAAGAACTTTTCTTGAAATTTTTTTAGGAAGGAAAGGAAGTTGAATTAAGGGGTATCACAGGGAAACCAAGAAAGATAATCAACTCTAATGACATGACAAGGCTTCTAAAGAAAGAATAATGGGGTGTAATATCTTCAATACATGTTCAAAAAACAAAATCATCTATTTTTATAGATATCCAAAAATTCTTGGACAATCATTCTAAGGTTCAAGTAGTGGAGTTCACATCAAGCATCAACAACAAGTTCTCCAACTCTTAAAGGATAACCTCACTTTAGCGCATAATTGGATGAAACAATAGACAAGTCACATTGCAGCAAAATAAATTTTGATGTAGGCGACTGGGTATTTTTATGGCTACAACCATACAAACAAATGTCCCTCAAGCAAGCTAAGAAGGATAATAAATTATCTCCAAAATACTATGGTCCTTACAAGGTGTTGCAAAAGATTGATACACTGGCATATAAATTGGAGCTTTGTTAATCTTCCCGAGTGCACCCAGTTCTCCATGTTCCATGCTTAAATAATGTTATAGGTGATAAGCTCCCAGTTCAAAAAATATTATCGGAACTTGATGAGGAAGGAAAAATCATATTGGAACCTGAAGCAGTCATGGAATCAAGAACCCGACAGCTACGAAATCGATCAATTTCAGAGTATCTCATCAAGTGGAAGAACTTACCCACTGAAGACTCCACATGGGAGGATGATAATTTTATACATAAGCATCCATCACTACCCAAGCGTCGAGGACAACACTTTTTTGGAGGAGAGGGGCATGTTAGGTCCATATATTGCTAGTGTACCCCCTTATTGTTATTAGTGCAACCCCCTTATTGTATTGTTGTGCCCATGTAGTCCCCATGTTGTTATTATTGTGCCCCATAGAAGTCCACTATTGTTATTGTTGTGCCCCTACAATATTATTGTTATGTAGGCTCTGATTATATTGGGACCCGTTAGACTCCTATATATAGAAAGGAGGTCTTGTCATTTGTATCATCCAAGAATTGTTCATTTGTGTAATGTAAAGGAGGTTGCCCCCTTGAAGAGACTTATTTTGAAGTCATTGATCTATCTCTTCTTTTATTTTGTGAGCTAGTTTCATAAAAAATCACTCACTTGAATTTTGGGTAAACTAATGAAATGGTGAATAGATTTTTACTATTTAAAACACTTTATGAGATTAGATTTTGAAAAATCAACCATCGCTCATTTTGAATTTTTAAAAAGAAAAAAATCACATTTTTTTCAATTTCTCCACACATCGTTGCATTCGATAGTCAAACACATTGGTGTGTTTATAAAAAAACGCACTAACATTGTCGGGCACCAAATTTTTTCAACGCACTAACATGATACAATTTATTTTATTTTTGAAATCTCAAAACAATGCGATTAATTTTTTTAACGCAACGGTGTAGTTTCTATTTAAAAGCATCGGTACTCTAATTGTTATAAGAGCATCGAGTTGGTTGAATTCATTTTTATTTCTTAAAATTGGAAAAGAGGTGTGTAGCAGTGTTGTTTTGTTTTGAAATGCATCTGTGCATTTTTATAGAAGAGCACTGATATGATAACGTATTTTTTCGCAATGTCAGAACCCACTACGGGTAACATTTGAACGTGTTGATGTTGTTAATTTTTTAAACGCATAGGTGCACTTTGTTCTGATAAGCGCATCAGTTGGGTTTAAAATCTATCTAAAATTTTAATTTGACTTAAAATGGCATATTAATCTAAAATTATCCTTTAGTATGCATCCACATGAATTACAATAGTTCACAGTATACATTTTTCAACTTAAAGTCACCTTATTCTTGAAAAATGGTTTGAAAAATATATTGAAATTTAGATTGTGGTTATACGGCTCTCGAGTTTAATTTTGGATATGCACACAAATTTTTATTTCCGATTTTTATCAAATGCAAGGACAAAATATCAATAATATCAAATGGCCAATTCTTCAAATTCCAACTCATTCCATATTGCTGACCAAAGTCCTTCACAGAGTCCTCCCTTTCCATGTCCAGTAAGTTTAAATTTTATTTATATTTCGATTATCAAATTGGATTTTTTTTTTAGTCCATGTCAATTTGAAAAAAAATCTATCCAAATTTGCAGGAATCTGATTCAAAATCCAATTCACATGTAGAAAATATTACTCCATATTTTCAAAAGTGTCAGAAGCTCTTATCAGGAGCAGCATATCACAAGTAGTTGGTAGATGAAAATGGACAACCTCTTCACCCTGCCAATTTGAATATGCCATCTTCTAGCCGTAATCCTGGATCAACGATGGTAATAATTGTTTGGTATAATGTAATAATTTTAACAAACCAATTTCATTGACATGCTTACTAATATCATTGATATTGTACCAATGACATTCAATATTTTTTGAAATTAGGATTCTAATGATGATGAGCGACCCACCTACTATCTTCCGGAAAACCCCACTACAATGTCAACTCGAGAGAAGGTTGCATTAAGAGTAAGAATCAGAGAGGAAGCATACAAAGAATGGTTGAATCAACCACCTATTTAATTCCCACTATGTCCAGATTCACCAATCAAGAATGACTGCAACAATAGTAGTTTTTCATCACAAGTTGGCAATGGAGGAAATCAAATGGAGGTTGGTATGGATGATTAATTATGGGATACAACTGCCATGGAGGCAATGTTGTTAAATGCATTCCAGAACGATGAGTTAGGGGATGATTCTCATAACGTTGATACGTTATTTGAAATCCTGAAATCTGGTTTCCCCACCCCTCTCTTTGGACCTAGCGGCAAGTCAAAGTCTACTCA
>APFE030503749.1:0-21759 GCA_000404065.3 Pinus taeda
ATATCTCAAGCCCTAGCCTCGAGATTGAATCTTGCCCTAGGTCAATGAGGTCTCAAAGACAACTTCGCTTGGCACTAGCACAACTTACAAGACTTTATACTTCCTTTTGCAAGATAGATGGATTATCAAAACGAATTTCAGTAGTGAAACATCCCTAGGAACATTCATTCATTATACATGGCCCATACATGAAGCATTCACTATCTAAAAACAAAGTTTCCACAACTTCACATAAGAGATGCAACAAATAAGCCCTAGTATAGCGAAATCCCAACAACAATGTATGTGATAAAGTTTGCAAGGAAGAATAGCATTAAAATGTACTTACATGTTTAAGAATATATCCAACCATCCAAAAAACTTGCCATCAAGAAGCTCCAAGACATATGAAAATGATTCAAACATCAAAATTCATTCCATGCTCCAAAAATTCATCCTTCAAGAAGGATAGCGAAAATCTATAAAGAGATACAAGTTTTGAATCCAAGTGATGATGCTAAAATGAATCCTCATCACTTCTATTTATACACTTCTAATGAGTTCGATTTAGCTACTTGGGCCTACATTAGCCCCTAAAATAAAAATAATATGCAAAATAACTAACTTTTGGTGACAAGCCCACTAAACTAGTTCATAAACAAAATAATAAGCCTCTCAAGGGGTTGAATGATCAACAATACATGTCGTTGGGCCTTCTAAGAAGCTAGATGAAGTCCATAAGTGCCACAATGATGAATAGGACTCCCAAAAGTAGTGGACAAGGGGTTAGCCCCTTGTTCTCCAAATAATAAACCTGTGGTGCTCCAAATGGGTGTGAGGGCACACAAGTAACCTCGTGGGTCTCGAAGTAGGTCAAAGATGCATGTAGATCATATGTAAGGGCTCAAATGATGGTGTAAGTGATGCCACATTAGCATACAAGTTCTGGGTCATCTTCCAAGTGCATGGTACAACTGCGGGGCCAACTGGGTATGGTGAACCAGGTGCATCTTCATCATCCAATAAGTGAATCTCGAGCAATCTCTGAACATCTCTGGGGATCCATGGAGTGTTGTCTACTGCTGTGGAGGCCCATGTCTCTCAAGACACACCCTACATGTGCAAATGTAGCCCTTTAGAGGGTTAGGACCCCGTATAGGGAGACCAAACCCAAAATGGAGACCATATGCAATCCTACATAAAATCAAATGTGTCCCCTAGCCTTCCAGTACAACAAATCATAAAGGTAATCGAGTAAAATAGCTTACAAAGCATGGACAAAAGGTGGGCACTTCATAATGGCATGTCCTTCCATAGTGGGCTTCGGCACGTGTTAATGTCTCTAAGCTACAAATGGGGTTAACCAAGTATGCTATTAGGTGGTTTATACTTTTAAAGGGGATAGTATGTCCAAGGTACATCCTTTAAAGGGTGGTGACATGTGATAAAGAGATGAATGGAGTAAGGAGTGAAAGGGGAAGCACTGGGCCACACGCTGGGGTACAAGGGTAGCTAGTAAAAGGGAAGCCCACACTTGGGTATATAATGTATAGGAAGAAGAAATCGTGGTACATGAGGTGCCCCGTCCTTAATTTTTCCACCCTTCTTTATATGCCTTTTGCCTTTATGATTTTTCTTTAATTAATTGCTCAGAGATCAAGGGATAAAAGCATGATGTGTAAGATATAGCAGTGGATACCCCCTTAAGGTAGGGTGGTTCATTGCCTACCAGGGGTTGGGACAATCTTGGGTTCTTGAATGATAAAGGAAGCTCATCTAGGGCCTATAGGAACCAGGGTGATGGCCATGATGATGGGGTAGAGCTCATGTTGTAACAACCTCCTCCCACACCCACCCAAGTAACCATGCCAACCGAGTAAACATGAGACGAGAAGCTACTGTGATGAGTTTCGACCTCCTATGTAACTTTAAGGAAGTGGAATTAACGGAAACATCACACATAGTCATCCAACATCATCAGTAGAATCCTCAGGAGACAAGTCAGCCACTCAGACAACCTATCCCTGGGTCCCACTGATGCTCTGGATCTCTTAGGCCATAGTCGCTCTCATGCTATGGGAAAGGGAGCAACCACCAACCTAAATTTGCTCTCACAGGCTTGTCTGTCAATGACCAGAGACCAAAATTGCCAGTTCTGTGCCAGCGACCCCGAGATTTAAGCCACTTTTTCAGGCCTAGAGCCCAAGCCACTGCCCTGAATGGAGTGATAGCTTGAAATCATTGAAAATACAGGGAAACAATGATGCAAAAGCAATAATCTGAACAAGACCATAACCAAACCCCTACTAGCCATGCCAGGCATTTTGTCAAACATATCATCAACATGTAACCTACAGGGGTAAACAACAGAATTAAGTGTAGGGATCTCATACTTATCTGAGAATTGCTATGAACCATTTTTCCCTCATGTCATTTGCTGCATTATCATCTATCAGAACATAGATACACTATCCATTCATTTACAAGTAAAAACATGCTGAGAGCCATACATAGCTGTTGTCATAAAATATACATATAACCAGCATAATAGGAACAGAATTACCATAAACATATCATACTTCAAAATCCACATATACATCAATACATTTGCACATGGAAATCAAGGGAATGATTTCTCATTAATGAATGCAATAAACCAACCGGAGATGGTACTACCACGTTCCACCCAACCATAGAATGGCTGAGCGAAATCTCTCTTCATGCATTCCCCCTCGTGCCATATTCCAAGCATGAGTGTGGGACTCAAACCAAATGAACCAACCAGGGTTTACCGAGGCTAAACGACCTCACCCTCGTCAACAAAAATTTGGCTTTACTGTAATCCATCCCGGATCACTAGGCCAACACAATGAGCACATCATAACCGGCTCTATTGTGATCTCCATCCAATCACTAGTTAAAACAAGCATGGATGCCACCGGATTTCTCCACCTATATCGTGAGGAATTTTCCTGTCTCCTAGTCTCTTAAGCTTTACCGCAATCAAAAACCAGATCACTAGGCCCTAAACCGAGATCCACTCTACAGACTTTACTGCATATCTCAAACCAGGGATTACTAGGCCCAATGGGGTGAAAACCACATCTTGGATTTACCTTATATCCTACCATTCACATGCAAGGATTCCTAGGCCATCCAAGGCAACACAATCATGGATTTACCGCAACCCACAGTCTCGCTCAGGGGTCACTAGGCAAGTGGCTTTACCGTGATCCACAGTCCGATTCAAGGACCACTAGGCCATGTGCTCTATCATTCGGAAATCCACCCCACTCAACTTCAAATCCATCCAGCAATCTTGCTCAACCAAAGCATGAAAATCCCATCACACCATGGCTATCCGAAAATGGAAAGGCTAGGCTGAAAACACATGCAAATCGATACCTGCAATGAAGCCTGCTGTAGCTGCTTGATCCTGCCTTTCCCTGCTTGATCTTTGCTTTCTCTTGCCTTCTTTGCCTTTCTTAATCTAATGCCAAAATTGCTCCAAGAAACTCTAAGTGTCCAAGAGTATGAGAGAGAGAGAGAATAATGAGCGAGCTCCAAAAATCAACTGACAAAATATTACAAATTGATCCTCAAAAGCCTTTTTATGAATGAGGCCTCTATTTTCTTCATTTTCCATTATTTTCCTTCATTTTCCTCCTCACATGCAACCTGTGACCTTTCACCTTCCTTTTCTCCTAATTTCCATTATTTTCATAAATGTGCCAAAAATGTCATTTTGTCTTTCCAAAGCCTTAGCCATTTCCTTTGCCAATTTCCTTAGCCATAAACAACCAAATGAGAACCCCCTAGGATGTCCTGCCCAACATTCAGCTTAGAATAAGTGTCCCATGAACCGTGGGTATCTTTTTTAACTTTTACTACATGGTGTGAAAATTTCGTTGCAGTGATTGATTTATTTCTCCTATTTATTTACGATAATAAGTTATTTACCAATGCTTTCGTGAATATCAAAATAAATTCAACTGCAGACTTCACAAATAAGAACTAAAAATTAAATAGGCAAGAGAAACACCAGCATATGAGCAATCATATTGACACACTTGTTTTTCGACAATCGTCCCCAGAAAAACCCAATGCGGGAAAACCGGTACGACAAATTTGGGGATTTCTATTATTGGCAGTAAATTTCTGAATACAATCTGGATCCCCAGAGAAAATGGAAATCCACTCAAAGAAGATGACTGATAGATAAATAGTGAGAATTTTCTCACACTAAATCTGGAGATTTTACACTGACCCTAGCTCCTAGATGACCCACTGCACAGTCTCTGTGTGAGCCTACGCAGTCACTGCGTGGCTTCTGCGTGGAGACTCCCTCTCACTGCGTCAACCTAGCTGTTGTTGGTTTCGTTGCTGAGAAATCGAGATTTCTCTTACCAATCACCCACAGTGATTGGGTGATTCCTGGCTCTGATCACTGCTATCCGTCAGCATTTCTACGTCAATCTCTACGTTAACCTCCTCCAGTTGCTGCTCTATCCCTCCTTGGCACTACATTGGATCTTTAATCCTTCATTGTCTTCTCTAAAGTATATTCACTGGAACTGGAAATCACTTCCTTCTAGTACTGCCTCTGATCCTCACTGCTTGATCACTTATTCGAATTCCTTAGCAAACCCTGCCCTAGGAATCTCGAGCTGGTTGATCAACTCTCTGTCTCACAAATGAACCCCAAGCCTCCTCATACTTTTCTCGTTGAGATTTCAACGGCCGAGATGAAGTCACTAAGATTAAATCTTGACTTGATCCGCCTTCTAGATCATTCTCACCTCTATTTTGATTAATATAGATTAATATTTTAATTTTCCTAAGTTTAGACTTAGGAACCCCATTAAAAATATTAATTATTTTAATAAAATAAAATCCGGGTGGAATTTCCCCCAATGGTTTCTAGGTTCTTTAGAACTCATGTGCCTTAATCTCTCCACCGATTTTCATGACTAGAGCACATTTGATGCTACCAAAAACTAACACTCCCTCTTAGCGAGGAAAGTGCTCTAGTAACAATGTCCAACTGCATGTTGCTCTATTTCTAAAGAACCTCCTTTCTACACTGTTGCTGCCACTAACACTGTGTTGTTGCTGCTACTGTACTGCTGCCCATGATACTGCCACTGCCACTGCTGCATTTGTACTACATCTCCCTTTCAGATGCTGCATCATGCTACTGAAAGGGATTTTCCATCATACCTGTCTGCTCCCGAAATTGAACAAACTTTGTTCTTCCTAGAGCCTTGGTGAGTACATATGCTTCCTAATTTCTTGTGGGAGTATACTCCAACTGTACTTCCCCATGCTAAACGCAGTCCCTGATAAAGTGACATCGAATATCAATGTGTTTGGAGCGATCATGAAACACTGGATTTTCTGAGAGCTTGATACAACTCTAATTATCACAAAAGATTTTTGTCGCTTCCATCCTTTTCCTCAATAGATTTACAAGTAGTTTCCTAACCCATATAGCTTCACACATTGCTTTGCTAGCTGCCATATACTCAGCTTCAGCCAAGCTCAGTGCTACAAACTTCTGGTTCTTACTGCACCATGAGGTCATCCTAGATCCAATACCTAAGCAATACCCAGTGGTACTTTTCTTTTCTACTGAACTTCCTGCCCAATTTGCATCAGTGAATCCACTCAATTCAATATCATCGCCATTGGTGTATCTTAATCCAAAATTGACTATTCCCTGCACATACTTGAGAATGTGCTTTTTTGCTACCCAGTGCGCCCTTTTTGGTTCCACCATGAACTGACTAAGGGTGTTGACAGCATAACATATGTCTAGCCTGGTGTTAACCAAATACATAAGTGACCCAATGAGCCGTCTGTATAAGGTGGGGTCCACTTCCTTGTCTCTGCAAGCATCTATTTTCTTCCAATTGGTAATCATAGGCATAGCCATAGGTTGATAATCCTGCATTCTGAGTCTTTTCAGAATTTTTGACGCATATCTACCTTGGCCAAGGAAGATCTCACAATTTTGCTGCCAAACTTCCAATCCCAGAAAGTAGTGCATTAGCCCCAAATCCTTCATGTCAAATTCTATTTCCAGGTTCTTCTTGCAATCTTCTATGAGTCTCAATGATCCTGTCAAAAGTAGATCATCCACATATAACACCAAAATTAGCGGCTCACCTTCTACCAACACATAATAAAGATTGGGATCGGCATCACTCTTGATGAATCCTAACTGTTGAAAGTAATTGTCAATTCGACCATACCAAGCTCTGGGTACTTGTTTCAACCTATACAAGGCTTTCTTCAATCTACACACATGAGTTCTCTTTTCATGTGTTTCGAAACCTTCCGACTGTTAGATATATACCTCTTCTTCTATAACCCCTTTCAAGAACATTGCCTTGACATCCATTTGGTGAATCTCCCATCCCATCTGTGCTGCAAGGAATATAATGGATCTGATGGAGGTATACCGAGCTACTAGGGCAAAGGTCTCTTCATAGTCTATTCCTTCCTTTTGTGCATATCCTTTTGCTACAAACCTAGCCTTACACTTGTCTATGTTGTCATCTGTAGCATATTTGATCTTGTAGATCCATCTCGAACCCACAACTGATCTGTGCTCTGGTCTTGGTACAATTTCCCAGACATCATTTGTCATAATGGAACTGTACTCTTCTACCATGGCATCCACCCATACCTGGTGCTATACCGCTTCACGAAAACTAGAAGGTTCTTCGACCTAAGATACCGATGCTTGGTACCTGTTAGGTTGTCTATGCTGCCTTTTCTCAGCTCTAGGAGCTCCAATGAATTCCTTTGCGTCCCTCAGAGTCTGTCATACCTCACGACTAGTTCTACCATTGGTAGTGAGAGGTTCCATCTGTTCCTCTTCGTGTTGTTGTACTTGTTGCGACACTCTTGGCTCCTCTTCCCTTAGGGGGAGATGCTAGTACTGGTTACAGTGCTTGAACCAAATACTTGTCTTCTAGCTAGATTTGATCCCTGTTGTTGCATCAGAGGAGCATACTCAACCTGTTCTTCAAAAGGAATCTCTCGAGATTTCCTGAAAGCTCTGTCTTCCATGAACTTTACATCTCGCCTCACTACAATCTTCCTACTGCTCGAAATGTAGATTCGGTACGCCTTTGAAGTCTCGTTGTAACCCACGAGATATCCAACTTCAACTGTCTACTCTAACTTGC
Source organism: Pinus taeda (assembly GCA_000404065.3). Lineage (NCBI taxonomy): Eukaryota > Viridiplantae > Streptophyta > Pinopsida > Pinales > Pinaceae > Pinus > Pinus taeda. The sequence continues at coordinate 7,176 of APFE030503749.1, forward strand.
TCCGCTTCTCTTCTGGAATATGACAATAAACCACACTTCCAAATATCCTAAGGTGACTCACTTTTGGCTTTTCCTTGAAAACACCTCCTGGCGTCTTCTTTCCTAAAGCCCTGTGAGGAGTCCTGTTTTGAATGTATACAGACGTGCTGCATGCTTCCGCCCATAAAAACTTGGGTAGATTCTAATCATATAACATCACCTTCGTCGCTCCAACAATAGTTCTGTTTTTCCTTTCTGTGACTCCATTTTGCTCTAGATTATAGGGTGTTGTCCATTCTCATATGATCCTTTCCCGTGCGTAGAAATCTGTGAAGTTTTCATCTGTGTATTCTCCACCATTGTCTGAGCGCAATATTTTGATCTTCCTTCTTGTCAGGTTTTCCACTAGAGCCTTAAACTCCTTACAGCGATCAAAGACCTCATCCTTGGTTCTCAAGAAATAAATCCAAGTTTTCTTGGAATGGTCATCTATGAATGTGACAAAACACTCAACACCACTAATAGCTCTTGTAGACAATGGACCGTAGATGTCTGAGTGTATTAAACCCAATACACTCTTAGCTCTATTGTTTCTTATGGAATAAGTTGCTTTGGCGTACTTGCCTAGTACGCAACCTCTGCATGTATCATCATGCTTGGTGGTAAGCATTGGAACCCCCGTAATAGTTTCCTTGAGAATCCTTAATGCCCCATGATGTAAGTGCCCCATCCTTCTATGCCATAGTTCATTTAAGTATTTTTCTCCATTGACATTATTGCTTATCAGTTCCATAGGAGACTCGAGCTGCAACTGGTATAACCTATTGCTTCGAGTTCCAATCTGGGCCCTCTTTTTCCACTTAGGATGCTTGACATATACTCTGTTACTGATGAAGTACACATGATATCCTTTATCTTGTAATTGAGATACAGAAATCAAATTCATTCCCATACCTGGCACATGTAGTATGTTAGTGCCCGAAGACTATCTCCTGCTATTGTCTGGAATGTAACGATTCCCTTTCCTACTAGGGTGCTTTTCATCCTGTTACCCATTGTGATTTGGAAGTTCATATGTTCCTCTTGATAGCTTGAGAAATATCCTCGTTCTCCAGTCATATCAGCTGAAGCCCCGCTATCAATGTACCAATCCTAGGTTGATGCAAAACTCGATAAGCAAGCAAATTCCTCTTCCAACCTAGAAGCTAATTCGGAAATATTTTGATCCCTATTGTTCTCCATGCTCTTTTTGTCTGCTACCATCTTGCTTGAACCTGGCTCCGATACCATGTGAAAATTTTGTTGTAGTGATTGATTTATTTCTCCTACTTATTTACAATAATAAGTTATTTAACAATGCTTCAGTAAATATCAAAATAAATTCAGTTGCAGCCTTCACAAATTAAGAACTAAAAATTAAATAGGCAAGAGAAACACCAACATATTAACAATCACATTGACACACTTTTTTTGGACCGTCCCCGGAAAAACCCAATGCGAGAAAACCAGTGCAGCAGATTTGAGGATTTCTATTATTGGCAGTAAATTTCTGAATACAATCTAGATGCCCCAGAGAAAATGGAAATCCACTCAGAGAATATGACTGATAGATGAATAGTGAGAATTTTCTCACACTGAATCTGGAAATTTTACACTGACCCCAACTCCTGGATAACCCACTACGCAGTCTCTGCATGAGCCTACGCAATCACTACGTGGCTTCTGCATGGAGACTCCCTCTGACTGCGTCACCCTAGTTGCTGCTAGTTTTACTGCTGAGAAATAGAGACTTCTCCTGCCAATCTCCCACAGTGATTCCTAACACTAATCTCTGCTATCCCTCAGCAATTCTGTGTCAACCTCTGCGTCAACCTCCTCCAGTTGCTGCACTATCCCTCCTTGGCACTACGTTGGCTCTTTGGTCCTTCACTGTCTTCTCCGAAGTATAGTCACTAGAACTGGAAATCACTTCCTTCCAGTATTGCCTCTGATCCTCACTGCTTGATCACTTGTTCGAATTCCTTAGCAAACCCTACCCTAGGAATCTCGAACTAACTAATCAACTCTTTGTCTCACAAATGAACCCCAAGCCTCCTTATACTTTTCTCATTGAGACTTCAACGACCGAGATTAAGTTTCTAATCAATGGCTAAGATTAAATCTTGACTTGATCGCCTTCTAGATCATTCTCACCCATATTTTGATTAATACCCATTAATATTTTAATTTTGCTAAGTTTAGACTTAGGAACCCTATTAAAAATATTAATTATTTTATTAAAATACAATCCGGGTGGAATTTTCCCAAATGGTTTATGGGTTTTTTAGAACGCATGTGCCTTAACCTCTTCACTATTTTTCATGGCTAGATCACATCCGATGCTATGAAAAACTGACACATGGAATTTTCACCAATGTTATTACAGAACCCTCCCCCTTGGCAGACACCATCCTCGGTGTTCAATAACACATATACCTCAACAACTTGTTGAAAGAAGACATATTTCTCATGGAGCTTTATAACACAGTTTGTTGCAGTATTTACAATGGAAGACTTGCTCAAAAGTAAAACATTATGACAACATGATAACATTCTACATAGTGGAGCTTTATAACACAACTAATTATTGTATTTACAATGATCATCTTGCTGAGTGCCAACTCACATGACATCATAACATCATGATAAAATAATCACATGAAAGCATAATAACATGACAACATAATCATAATGACTTAACACCCATACCGCATAGTGGAGCTTTATAACATAGCTCATGGCGATATTTACATCCATATACATATGTACATATAGCAACATTACCAAAAATATATATACCAAAAACATATACCAAATCATATACCATAGCGTATATCAAAACATATACTAAACACCATATCTAAGAATATATCAAAACATCATATAGCATATACCAAACCAACATATCGAAGTTGCTTTACCTCAACTAGGAAACAAGGAAGGATACATAGCCCACATTTGAGCCGCCATCTCCCATGTAGCTTCACCGGGCCCAAAGTGCTTCCATTTCACTTTAGCTTGCTCAATTTCTCGGTTCTGGACCATGAGCACTTTTTTTTGCAATATACACTGAGGATCCAGCTGGAATTCTCCATCTGGTTCCACTTGTAATATAGACCAGTCAATCAAATGATCAACATCCTTAACATACTTCTTAAGGAATGACACATGGAAAACATCATGGACTTTCATTGTCGAAGGCAGTGCAAGTCGATAGGCTACTGGCCCAATCCTCTTAATGATACTGAAGGGTTCACAAAACCATGGTGCTAGCTTGGCACATGATCTAATCTGCAAGGAGCTCTTCTTCGGTTTGATATGCAAGTACACCTGTTCCCCAACCTGGAACTCCTTGAACAACCTGGAACTATCTCCATAACTCTTCTGCCTATCCTGTGTTGCCTTTAGATTCTTCTTGATCACCTTCATTTCCTCTTCCATGTCTGCCAAAATATCTGGTCCAATCAATACCTGCGAACCGGATCACTCCAACTGATAGGAGTGTTACAAATTCGCCCATACAATGCCTCAAAAGGACTCATCCTCAATGACTCCTTATAATAGTTGTTGTATGCGAACTCTACCAAAGGGAGATACTCTTTCCACTTCCTCTGATGATGCATCACATACATCCTCAACATGTCCTCTAATATCCTGTTGACCCTTTCTGTCTGTCCATTTGTCTACGGATGATAAGTTGTGCTGAAGGTCAACTATGTGCCCAAACCTGCAAATAACTCTTTCCAAAACTTGGAAGTGAACTTCGCATCCCTGTCTCACACAATCTTCTTTGGAACACCATGCAATCTAACCACATCTCTGATGAATACTTGTGCTACATCACTAGCTGAGAATGTAGAATTAACTGGAATGAAGTGTGCAACCTTTGTCAATCTATCCACAATGACCATAATGGAATCATGCTATCTCACTGTCTTTAGCAACACTATGATGAAGTCCATGGAAATGACCTACTATTTCCACTCTGGAATCACGATTGGCGTAGCAGTCCACTTGGATGTTTACACTCTGCTTTCACTCGCTAACAATTAAAACACCTAGCCATGAACTCTGCTACATCCCTCTTCAAATTCAGCCAATAGTATAATTTCTTCACCGCTGTCAGTGTCTTCTGATAACCTGGGTTACCTGAATAAGGTTTCGCATGAAACTCCCTCAAGATCACCTTCTTGAGCTCACTGTTATTTGGTACATATATCCTATCTCGAAACTTGACCAATCCATCTGTTTTAAGACAATAATCCATACCCTGTGCTCCTGCACCTGTACTTGTACCTTGCTGCAACCTGTGCACAATCTCCATATATCTGACATCATGTTGTCCTTCTTGCAGGATCCTATTCTGTAAGTTTGTCCCATAGGAGCTCATAGCTGCCAAGTGATGTACTTGTACCTGTGTACGGAGAGCATCTGCCACCCTGTTCTCCTTACCTTTGATGTACTTGATCTTGAAATCAAACTCGTTGATCGTGGCCAACCATCTAGCCTGCCTGGCATTCAGATTCGACTGGTCAAACAAATACCTCAACCCAATGTGATCACTCCTAAGTACAAACCTCTTGCCAAGAAGATTGTGTCTCCACATCTTCAATGCATGTATGATTGTTACTAACTCAAGATCATGTGTCGGGTAGTTCTGCTCATGCTCGTTTAGTTTCTGGGAGTCATAGCATACCACCTATCCATCCTGCATAAGGACTCCACCAAGCCCTCTCTTGCAGGCATCTGTACATACCACAAACTTTTTGTCCAGATCTACAATCTGTAGCACTGGTGCATGTGTTGATAACTGCTTAAGCTGCTCAAAGCTAGCCTCAAACTCTTCTGTCCATTCAAACGTCTTACCTTTCCTCTTTAATGATGTGATGGAATAAGCAATCTGTGAGAAGTTCCTGATGACCTCCTGCAATATCCTGCCAGACCCATGAAACATCTCACCTCACCCATGCTCTTAGGAGTTACCCATTCCATGATGGCTCTTATCTTCTTTGGATCCATTGCAATGCCCTCCTTGGAGACAACATGCCCCAAGAAATGTACCTCACTCTGAAAGAAACTACACTTTCTTAGCTTAGCATACAATTGATGCTCCCTCAACAACCTCAACACTATTGCTCAATGCTCGACATGCTCTTCCTCATTTTTAGAATATATCAGTATATCATCAATGAACACAGTAACAAAGTTATCCAAATATGGACGCAACACACAATTCATCAAACACATGAATGTAGTTGGAGCATTAGTTAAGTCAAATGGAACAACAACAAACTCATAATGCCCATACCTGGTCTTGAACGTAGTCTTGTAAATGTCCTCTTCTTTGATGCATACCTGATGGTATCCGGATCTCAAGTCAATCTTCGAGAACACCGCTGCTCCTTTCAGCTGATCGAACAAGTCATCAATCCTTGGCAAAGGGTACCTGTTCTTGATGGTCACTTTGTTCAACTGCCTATAATCAATGCATAATCTTAGAGTACCATCTTTCTTTCTCACAAACAAGACTGGTGCGCCCCAAGGTGATACACTTGGCCTAATGTATCCCTTGTCCAACATTTCCTTCAACTGCAACTTTAACTCAACCAACTCGGGTATGCTCATCCTGTAAGGTGCTTTCGATGTTGGAGCTGCCCCTCACACTAACTCAATAGAGAAGTCTACCTCCCTGTGAGGTGGCAACTCTATAATGTCTTCAGGAAATGCATCTTGAAACTTCTGCACAACTAGGTACCTTCTCAGCACATCTATATCCTCAACTTCCTTACCCTTATCACTAGAAATGTGCACTGCGAATAACTTACATCATTCCCTGCGGCTATGCTTTGCTTGCATAGCTGTCACCATACTAACTGATGTCGCTTTCTTCTTACCCTGCAAGACTCTTGGTTCCCCATTGTCATCAACACACTCAATAGATTTATCATAGCAGTCTACCTTGGTTCTGTGAAGATACAACCAATCCATGCCCAACAACATACTTTATGATCCCAAAGGTAACACATTTAGATGTGCTATGGTAGGCATACCATTCAAATCAAATGTGCAAGATCTTACCCAATGGTGAACTCGCTTCTTTGTACCTGTAGCCAACTGCACTAACCAAGACTCTGCATGCAATTCCTTACTCAAACCACACTTTGTTAGTTTTCGGTAGCATTGAATGTGCTCTAACCATGAAAATTGGTGAAGAGGCTAAGGCACATGAGTTCTAAAGAACACATAAATCGTTTGGTGAAATTCCACCCAGATTGTATTTTATTAAAATAATTAATATTTTTAATGGGGTTCCTAAGTCTAAACTTAAGAAAATTAAAGTATTAATGGGTATTAGTCAAAATATGGGTGAGAATGTTCTAGAAAGCGGATCAAGTCAAGTTTTAATCTTAGTCGTTGATTAGAGACTTAATCTCGACCATTGAAGTTTCAACAAGAAAAGTATAAGGAGGCTTGGGGTTCATTTAGACACACACAGAGAGAACAGATTGATCTAGAGTTCGATTTTTGGGGCTAGGGAGCTGAGAAATTCGAACTAGGTGATCATTCTACAGCAGAGAGGCAGGGATAGTTCGGGAATATTGGACAAAGACGCAGAGAGCCACTAGTGGAGGTAGCGCAACAGCTAGAAGGCCTGACGTTGGACCAATGTAACCCCACGTAAGCCTGATGCAGAGCTAGAAGGGCTAGAGCAGAGCAGAAGTTGCCCTCACGCAGAAAGCCAAAAACTGTCGGGGAGCTGGCGGAACAGCCAGGAGAGGTTGACGCAAAAGCTCAAGGAGGTAGAAGAGACAGCGCAGAGCTGACAAAGAGTCTATAAGGCCTATGCAGGGCCAACGCTGAGATAGTTGGGGTTAGCTAGTTTTGTTGCCGGATCAGCCAGAATCTGCCGGGTGAAGTAAGGTAATCTCACTCAGTTTTCCTCCATTATAGTTTTCTATGTCACTAGATTGCCAGGAGGGCATCCAACATTGTATTTAGAACTATTGCTTAATAATATAAACCCTCAGAGTTGTTGCACTGGTTTCCCTGCATTGGGTTTCTCCGAGGACTATTTTGTCCAAAATAACAGTGTCCTATGTATCTTGTCCTTTGCTCAGTTTCTTGTCTCATGTAATCAAATTTAAATTAGTGTAGGTTGCAGAAGTAATTTACTTTAGTATTCAGAAAATAACTTGATAATGTATATTAAAATCAAGTAGGAGAAGTAAATTTAGTTTCGCTGCAGTAGGGGTTCCTTGAGTGTAGGAATTTTCACATGGTAACAAAGCATTGATTTTGAAGTGAGGAAGAGCAGATCTAGCGCTGAGAAAAGAGGCCTATAGTTGCATTTGGCAGCAATTCGAATCCCCTTGAAGGGATTGTGCAGTCCTTGCTGGGAAAGCAGAGATTCCAAGGAAATCTCTCTCTGAGAGAGTCAACGGAGAGGTATGATTTCCGATTCGTGAATCTGTAGAGGCAGAGGAAGTGACGCAGAGCCTCAGCACAGTGCTTGAAGGACGCAGTTTCTGTCAGGGCAGAAATACGTCGGAAAAGAGTGAAGACACATAGAAGGGGAATTTTCTCCTCATAGGACTTTTCTTGCCAAATTTTCAAATTTTTCACTTGTCAGTGTTGCGCAGTGACTAGAGGAGTCAATTCAACAGTTTGAGTGAGATGGCATCACATGGGCTCAGAGATCAGGACAAGTTGGAAGGATCTTCCAAATATGTCATATGGAAGACCAAAATCTTAGTTGTTCTAGAGGAGTACGATCTCAAAGCCTATGTCAGGAGTGTTGTGGATGTTTCCACGGACAAAAGGAGAAGGAAATAAGAATAAGAGAAAGGAGAAAAGAAGAAGAAATAACTACTTTCTCCTATTCTTATTTCTTCTTCTTTTCTCCTTTCTCTTATTCTTATTTCCTTCTCCTTTCTCCCCTTTCCCCTTTCCCTCTCCTCCCTCGACCCCCCTCCTTGCCCTAGCCCCTTGCCCTTTCTCTTTTTCTTATTTCCTTCTCCTTTCTCCCCTTTCCCCTTTCCCTCTCCTCCACAGGGGGAGGAAAGGGAAAGGGGAAAGGGGAGAAAGGAGAAGGAAATAAGAATAATCAAAAGAAGAAGTACCAGGCTGTAAATGTTTTACAGCTGGAAGACCATCAATATTCTGTCAATGAAATTGACAGAATATTCTTTTTACTGTTGCATGCTGCGAAGTTTGAACAACAATGGATCTGGCCTCTACCATTCAATTCATCCTCCTAGTCTGTGCTCCACTACTTTTAAGCACTGTCTAACTAGTTTTAGGACAGCATATAACTAGGAATGTATTGGTCAAGAAAATCCCTAGTGTTTAGTTCTTGAGGCATCATTGCATTAATTTCTTGTCATTTATTTACGACTATAACATCTGCTGTCAGCAAAATTGTCAAAGTATCTTCTTCGGAACCAAAAGCAAAAAATGGAAGCAGTACTAAGCTTTCAGATTATGTCCAAGAGGGACATGATGTGTATAAAATAATGTTACTAACATTGTGGAAAATATATCCCACATTGCATAAATATAAGAAAATATCAGCGAACATCTAAAAAAAACATTCATTGTTAATTTATTTAAAATATCTAAAGAAACCCCTCCCTCTAGCCCTCTTATGGGAAAATGTACTAGTGACAAACTCTTTTGTTCTCAATCCTCTACCTTCCCTCTTCAAAATAAGCAAAACAAATCCAAAATTCTTTTTGACTTAGCGGAAATTTTTCATTTTCAGATGATAAATTGCCTATATATCGTGATATCTTAAAAATGGGAAAAAAAAAAAGTATTTTTCCAGCGATATTATCACTAATTCAAGGGAATCACAATATATCATGGTGTTAGCAATATATCGCTAATGTTTTCTATGTTGGTATAAATGATCGCATTTTCTGTCATATATGTGTGCTTTGAATAATAACTATTTGCTGTGAGTGTAGTGTCTTGGTTCTATGCGATTGCTGGAAGACTTGCTTGCTATTTTTAAATGTTTTCTTGGATCATTTTCTTTTATTGGCTTTCCATTTAAATTTTGGATGCCTCAGTTGTTTTTTTATTCATGCATTTCCACATGCTTATTTTAACTTCCAAATTGTTTTTAACCTGTCATATTGATCTTCCTTGACATAATGCATTTAGGATCTTGTAACATATAATTTCCAAATTTATTTGCTAATCAATTGACTATCTTGCTTCCTGGGATTCTTTGGAGATATGTGGTTGTGATTAGAAGGAATTTGTGCAAAAATGTCATGATTTTGAAATTTGAATGTTTTTGCCTTGATGATATAATTTCTTCAAATATAACACTTTTGTGGACACCTTGATATTGTGGAAAGTCATCTTTAACTACTACATTATTGGAAGGAATGAATTTTGCCAATCTTTAACTAATATATCGGAAGGAATGAATCTTACATATCTTTCTGTTGATAGGAAAAACTTTCAATTTGTTGTGCAAGTTATTCAAGCTCTTATATTTTCTGTTGCACATTTTTTTTATATATGTTTTAACTATTCGTATCTTTATGTATGCAGGCCGGGAGCAATTACAGTGGCTACATTGGAATTTCATTACACTTGACCCTAACCTTCTAGTTGGTTAGGTTAGGAGTAGGTCTCGCTGGATACTCGTGTCCCTTGCATGCTCATCTTGCGCTCACTCTCTGTAGTCTTTCTTGTGTTTTCTTACTTTTGTCTTGCATTCTATTTTCGGTTTAGCTCCATTTGCTTTGTCCTTTTGATTTTCTTTCCTTGTTGTGTCTTGTCTCTTCTTTTGTGTTTTATTAATAATACTTTGCATGAAGGATTTTCCCTTTAGCTCAAAAGACAATGTGGCAAAACTTGAAAAGGGAAATTGTGATTATGGATGATGCTTGGCTTATCTGTTATCTTCTTCTCTATCTTGGGTTTTATATCTTTTGGTCAAGACGTTTTAATGGAAAATATGATCCTTTAGTGAAGAAAGCTTTGTGTTAGGAACCTCATTTCTAAGCTCGGTGTTGGAATGTTTTGGTGTTTTGAATGCTGATCCAATCAAGTAGAGAAGGACAAGGGGAAAATCTATAGCAAGCAATCCTATTTTAGAGTTAAAAATATGCTTCTCTGAAGGGACAACCTCTTCTGCTCTCAGGTAGTCGGGATCCGTCTTCCACACCAGTGAAATAATAAGTGCCTTAGCACAGTCCTATAATATATAAAATAAATAAAGAGTGAAAAAAGAGAAAGGCCTCCTGCATAGAGAGGTAAGTGCCTTAGCACAGTCCTATAATATATAAAATAAATAAAGAGTGAAAAAAGAGAAAGGCCTCCTGCATAGAGAGGTGAGGCAAGTAACTTCGTCGAGGTACTATCCAGGCTTGCTAGCGATGAAGCAATGCTTGTGTTCCTGTAGTGACTCCGCCAAGGTACTGTCCGAGCCTATTGGCAGCGGAGCAACACTATAGATGAAAACTAAGACTCTAATTATCTTAAACTCACAATTTTATATTACCCTTCTCCTGAATCGATACAATTTTGTTGGAAAGCTTTGTGAATGTGTTTAGCCGAGAAAAGTAATGGAGGAGACTATATCCATAACCGAGTTAAATGGGAGTGCCAAGATAATCCATGCGGTGAATTAATACTTCCTGAAATACTGAGACCTTGCACTTCATGGTGAAACCTGAGCAGAGAAGTTGAAGGTCTACCTATTGTTGTCGCTACGACAAACACCCTCCAAAAATTTTCCTAAACTTGAATTTTGGAGCCTACTGTGGATCTTGTGATCAATCATTCCATAGTCACTTCATGGTCGATTAATGCTTTATTAAGTGATTGAGTCTTCTTCTAAAATTGCAAGTGTCGAGGTCACTTGCTCGCACTACTCATTCCATAATGAGTTCAAGAGCGCAATCCTTTATGCAAGCTTGAACAAGCATAACACAATCCATCAAGATAGTGTTTTTGTAATGTTCAACCTATGTCGATAGTCAGTGTGTGCTTTCAATTGACTGTCTCTCACTTTTGGTTGCAATTTTACTTCTATTTCGGTGAGTTTTTTCAATTGTCGCTTTTGCACACCTATGCTTTTGCAAGTGTCGCTTTCATGTTTGTGACTATCACTTTTGCTTGATTTCACTTTAATAAGTGTTATTTTCATGTAATCTTCACTCTCACATGTGTTTCTTTCCATGTCATTTGCATTTTACAAGTGTTGTTTGCACTTTTCTCTTATTGTCGTAAGTGTCGTATTTTGGTATAGGAAGTGTCGCACATTGAAAAACCGAAGTTTTGGTTCATTGCAAGAGGCAACTTTGGTATTGTTGTCTTACAAAGTGTCTAAGCACCGCAACAATGCTCAGACCGGGGATTGTCACTCTGATCCCCGGTCTTTCCATTTAAGTTGTCTCCCTATAGCAAGCTAAGGGGGGTAGACCCTATGGGATAGAAGAGAACCAACTGTGAGTCAGTCAGTTCGGGAGACACAGCGAAGCAATCAAATACTTGATTAAGGCTTAGTGAAACTTAGAACTTGATTAAATTCTAAATGATTACAACCAGTGCCTTATGGAGTTAATGATCCAAGTAATTGATTATCTGCTGCTGGTGATGAAAATAATTAACGATTGCTTGAAATATCTGCAAAAAATATCTAACATGTAACAAGCTTCAAACAAGTCAAGCAAAATTTCGCAAATACACAATGTTTAAGCAATCAAATTTCAAAAGATACAAATTCATTAATCAACCACGAAATTGAAGTGCTAGCCAATTTAGATCCTAGAGATAAAAGATGTATGCTTAAAGAACCAAATCCAGGAAAATTTCAGCACCTTCAAAAAGTTAATCTCTAGATATAAAAATTTAAGCACATTTAACTATAGAAAAATGACAAATATTAATACCACAAAGGTCCACCTTTATAATTTTTAGCCTTAGCAAAAAATAAAACACCAAGGAGAAAATTTAAACTTGACACTTAACTTTTCCTTGATTAAGCAAGATTAAAAAAAAATCTAAATCGAGAATATATATATAACTTTTCCTTGATTAAGCAAGATTAAAAAAAAAATCTAAAATCGAGAATATATATATATTAAAATAAAAATAATATATATATTATATATATATATATATTTAGGAATTTTTTAGATTTTTAATTTAGAATTTTTTATCAAAAATAAAACAAATCACAGTTAAATGAAACCAAAATTGAGCTTTTATTTTTATTTTTATTTTTTTTTAACAATGAAAACATAAACCAAGGCAAACCCAAAAAAGTGACCCCTTTCCTTTTAAATTAAAATGATACAACCAATGGTCAGAAACCTACCGTAACAAAAAAAATCGAAAAGCTAAATCTATCAAAACCCTAAACTAAATGAAATAGAAAAGAAAAATAAAATATAACTAAACCTAAACTAAAAAACCATACGCATACAAGCTAATGAAAATGAAATCGAGAGTTGATTGCAGGTCTGCGTGAGGGTTGACGACAGTGTGTGGAGGGTGCGATGAGAAGAGCCGGACAGCGGCAATGAAGGAGGATTCGAGGGTAGATCAAAGCAGCGAGGAGGTTTTTGGAGAAGGCAGCATGCGGAGGAAAACGCAGCAGAGAGAGGAGATTACAGGTTCGATGGAGAGCTGAGAGAGAAACGACGGGCAGAGGGTACGTAGAAGGGAGATCGAATGGAGGGTTAGGGACGCGTGAGACAGAGCAGTCAATGGATTTTGGATGCAGGTGGGTAGCAATGAGGAGATTCGTGGAGAAATGTGCAGTTCAAACTAGGTAGCATGTAGGCGGGCAGGGATGCGTAGGGGAGTTGCAAAGTTGGTTGTGTGAAAGCAAATGTGGTAGCGAGAAAGGATGGAGCGAGCAGCGCTGGCAAGGGAAGGGTTGCGTTTGCGTGAGGAGCAGAAGCTGCGGACAGAAGGGATTGAGCAGACAAGGAGGCAGCGGAAGACTGTTGCGGGTTGAGGCTACAAATGGGAACAACAGTGTATGGGCTGCGCGTAGATGAAGGTGCACGATGGAGAGGAACAAGGCTGCGGATACAAGAGACGAAGCTATGGCAGTGTGATGGCTTTAAGGATGAACGCAAAGATGGTGAGATATGCAGCCTTGAGACAGCAAGGGTTTGAAAAACATGGGTAGAGTAGAGACTGGCCAGTGGGAGAAAACTGTGTGGAGGTTTGGCAGGAATCCCACAGCGTGCCTAAAAAAAAATTCGAAAATTTCCCTGTGAAAATGAAAACCCAAGCAGCAGCAAACAGATGGTTTGGAAAACCCTCAAATTTTTTCAGAAACCCCTGCAAGAGCTGATTCTGAGGCCAAATCTTACTCTCCAGGGCCTAGATCTAGCTTCACACAATATCTCATATTCAAATCTGCAATTTACAAGTGGCAAAACACCCAGAAACTATATATGCAAGGATGAAACTAAAAACCCCAAAACTAGCTAAATAATTACAATATTCGCAAATTAAAGGCTCTAAGAAGCCAGATTTGTCATTATGCCACACATATATTTAAAATTTTAAAATTAAGGTGAGGTGCTTCAGAAAACCCTTCATGCATCCACAACGAAAGTTCTAATGATAAGCCTGGGATCAAAACCAGCTGGGCTCTTCAGAAAATGCTTTTCGAGAGTTGACTGGTCCAACTGAAAACTTCCTCGAACGCCTGATGATCTCAAAATCAAGTTTTTTCTGCACAACTTAATTTAAACATTAACAAAGAGAGAGAAAACGACAATAAAATTCAGATCTTAATGGAAATACCTGCCATTTTATTCAGAATTTAAACTACCATTCAGACCCTAGTGACCAAACAAGATACCTGTGTTTAAAATCACTCTTCATAAAACTATCATCAATGGTTGAAATTAAATCTATGCATGAAAATAAAACATCTTACAGCATTTCCACGAAAAGTAACACCAGCAGAAATTAACCCCAAAGTCTTTCTTTATTGCACATGAAAAATGATTACAAGAGAGCTTTCACTTAGCACACAACTCAAAGATCGAATGATCTCAAATGACAACTAACCCCCTATTTAAAGATAAACTTCCCAATGGCTAGTTCGAGTGATCCTTGTCAAAGTGATCTCGACTGTTGATGAGATCAAAATTTCTTTTAATCTCATCCGTCGAAATTTTAAATTATTGAGGAAATTTGAAATTATCAATTAAATGCATTTTAATTAATTCAAAAATTAAATTTTTGAATTAATTTTCTCAAAATTTTGACTTTGACTTAACCCTAGGTACTAAGGGCATAAAATTTTAGCAAAATAATCAATTAACCTTAGTCCATAGGCCTTTTAAAATTTAATTTTTAAAGGACCCTCGAATTTAGTCTTTGAAAAATTTAAAATTACCTAGGACCTAGGACTTATGAGGGGATAAATTATTTTTCTAACTCTCAAGACATTTTACATCATGATTGTTTACATCTTTACATCTCAAGAGAGAAAACCCATTTGACATAGACCCTCATAGACTACTCAGTTTTGTGACACAAACATAATCTAGCAGATCAAGCAATTTGTAATAAA
>APFE030503751.1:0-25770 GCA_000404065.3 Pinus taeda
CTCAAGTCAAGACCAGGAGCTTTAGAAGATGGAAAGTAAGTTCTGCTGTGCATTATTTTCAATTTCTTACAAAGGAGTAGATCTTGGTTAGGGTTTAAAGTAATTAGGAAAATCCACAAAGTAAAACTAACAATATAATTATTAACGCACAAAATATCTTTGCAAAGGCTTCCAATCCCATCAAAGTTTCCTTATGCCTCAGATATTGAGTTATATAATTATTAACACACAAAACATCTTTGCCAAAGCGGGGATCAAATTTCAGTCATGTGGATTCTCAGCAATCACACGAAGAAACTACGACGCTGATTTGTGCTTTAAACTGTATGCTAAATTTTAATAATATGCCGACCCTGTTTCATTATCCAGCAAGTAAGTGTCAAAAAAATGACACGTGCGTAGACCTTTAAAAGGAGAAATTTCAAATAAACTCTTTTAAAATTCCTTTGAAAAAATAATTATTTTTAATTCTGTGATTTAGTAGGCAAAGCAGATACCAACAATTTTATTTTTAAGAAATTCACTTGCCACAAATCGAAATCATTCCATTCAATGAAATTGCAGGGTTCGACAATCCAAACTAGCACAAGAATTTGTCAATTATAACAAAAGAATCTGACTGAACTGAATGAAGCCAGGAAGACAGGCCATGAAAACCACCATTCTCTCAGAGTCAATCTTGACAGCAGAAATATACACTGTTATCTCTGGATCTACGTAGTGATGCAAATGGCTCTATTCTTTAACACACAAAAAAATACAAATTGGCGTACCTTTTGATCTAGAATCAAAGTACTCTAGATCGCCACAAAACTAGTGGCTAATCAATCAACAGGAAAATGAACTACCCACTTTGATACCACTGTAAGACACATAAGATTGGAAACCAAATAAACAGTATATTAGGTGATTTCAAAGAATTATATACATAATGTACATATAAATATAGGAAACCATTCAATTAGTTCCCGGGAGTTATTAGACTCCAATAACTACCCAAACTAACACAACCAAACTAACACAAGGTTAATCCCTAAGATTAATTATCTAACAATTAAGAATTATTTAATCTGTTTTTTTTGAGTTTCATGCATTAGGGATCTCTCAATTTCTTGCAATGTTCCACCCTAACATTTGAATCCACTGTATATCTAGTTTATGTGAAAGAGGCTCTCTCAATTTCTTGCAATGTTCCACCCTAACACTTGAATCCACTGTATATCTGGTTTATGTGAAAGAGGCTCTCTCAATTTCTTGCAATGTTCCACCCTAACACTTGAATCCACTGTATATCTGGTTTACGTGAAAGAGGCTCTCTCAATTTTTGTTTATGGAAATTATAAAAAAAAGACTTCGTCATGTTAATTCGTCAACATTGTCTATCCATATATCTTTCTTACTTGTAATGTCTGTCCTTTAGTTGAAACATTACATAGATCGTCATATGGTACATAATGACTTCATGTTCTTTCATACTTCTTTTTCTTTAATTACATTGCTATTCATTTGACAAATTATGTATATCTTTTACTATATATAAATTTATTAACACAATTAATTATCTTTCTTACTTGTAATAATGTCTATCCTTTAGTTGAAACATTACACAGATCGTCATATGGTATGTAATGACTTCATGTTCTTTCCTACTTCCTTTTTCTTTAATTACATTGCTATTTATTTGACGAATTATGTATATCTTTTACTCTATATAAATTTATTAACAGAATTACATCAGTAATAGTCAGTGACATGAACAACCATGTATTTAAGTCAAGTAAGTGATGTAACGAGTTAAATGTCAAGATTTAGAGAGGCCATCGAAATTGTAAAAAAGTAGTATCCCATCCCTTTATTCCTAAGTGTAGTCATTTATCTTTCTTCCTCCTCTCTTATTGAGTTCTTTTTTTCTAATCATTTCATTTCTTTTTTTCCCTGGCCTTAATCTTTATATTCATAATAGATTTAAAAAATTTCTTTATATTCATAATAGATTTAAAGAATCTCTTCACTTTTTTAATATATTACTAATTTTATGATTTTTAATTTTTTATAAAATTATATCTTAATTTTTTGCATTTCATATTTGTATATTTTTTAATATATCCTTATTATTATAATTCAAAAATAATTCATTTGTTACTGAAGTTTTCGATAGAGTTTGTTCAAATTATTGTTATCAAAAAATTATATTTAATAATTAAATTATAATTTTCTATAAAATTATTAATGATTATTCATTCAATTTCAATTTAATTTATTTATTGTTATTAATAAATAATTATTATTATTATTATAAATAATTATTTATTATTATTGAGAATTATTTGATTATATAGTTATATATACTATAATATATATTATATATATATATAAATAATATAATATATTGTTTTAGTGTGACTTGTTGGAGTTTCTTATGCTGATGGAAAAAATTGTGGTTAAATCTTGATTTGTGTTATTTAAACTAGTTTTTTGACTATATATATGGATTCAACACCTTGAAAAATTCCTTGGGTACTTCTATTGTTTAGGGGCTACCCATCAAACTTGTGATTTCAATTAATTCCCGCTGAATTTTAAAGAAATTAGAACAGAAAAATCTACCGGAATAACTTCCAAAAAATAACACTAAAAACAACTCATATATATATGATAAATAAATTAGTGTTTTTTAATTTTAATATTAAAAAACATTAAATTTTAGATTTTTTTACTTATTTTTTTTTATTGTTTGATTTGGATTTTTCAAATATAGATTTTCCTCATTAAAATCCATAAATATTATATTTTTATAAAATAAATTTATATATAATAAATATTTTTTTTAATTATATTAAAATTTTTGAATATTAAAGCTACTGTTTTGTGTTTGTTATTTTCAATAATTTCTATTTTGAAAATTCTTTTAATTTATATTTCTTTAATTTAATTATTTATATATTATTTTGACGTTTTATTTGAATAATATTATTTATTTTATTTCTCTTATAATTTAACCAATGTTTTTTACTATATTTAATGGTTCATATCTTAGTTCTAATAATAAACCACATTAGGTGGTTAGAACGCAATGACCATAAAAATATCACATTTCTTTTGATAACAAGGATGAAACCAAATTATCAAACTTGTGGTTAATTGCTAAACATCTCATTTCTTTTGATAACAAGGATGGAACCAAATCATCAAACTTTAATGTGGTTAATTACTACAAATAACTACAACTAAACTATCACATGCATATGTCAACAAATATAATAGACTAATGCACTTTTAAGAAATTTTAATATCAAATAATAACAATTTATTTACCATACAATTAAATGCATGTATATGATCTTTCATCGAGTATCCATTATTCATCCTTAAGAGGTAGAAATTCTTCTAAAAGAAAAGTTTATTTACCAAAGACTTAGATTCATAAAAAGCTCCTAACTTATCACGTAATGCCTTGGTTATAGTTTCTCTGAGAACTTTTAATAATAAAATCTGAAAGACACAACTAGATTGTGCTCTTTTCCTTCCTTTCCAACATTTTCCAAACTTTTGTCCACATAATCATAGGTGTAGTGCTAGGATCCACTATGACTCATTGTTATTTTTCTACCAAAAGGTATTACATCTTTAGCTTCCATAGCTCAAATATTTTCCCAATAAATCTCTTATCTTGATTTTCAAATTATTTGTCATTTTATTTCACCACAAGAATCACTATCACAAAGTTCCCATCGAAACCACGGGGGCTTCACTAGGGAGCAATACCATACCACGTGGGTTCATATTGGGGGATATATATTGAGGAAAAAATGACATAATATATTGGGGGATATATAGGGGGTAAAGGGTTTTTATATTGGCATGTATAAAAAGTGGAGCTCAAAGTTAATGAAAAATATAAAGGGGTATAAAAATGTTAACGAAAAAATGGATACTTACAATATTTAATGGAAGTAGGGGTTTTTTAAATTGGGAAGGTGTATTGGGTTCATATTGGCAGGGAGTTAACTAATGTGATTTTTAGGGGTATTTTCCAATATGTAGTCAAATTAGGGATATTGTTTAATATGGCATGAATGCACGTGATAGGTCAGAGGTTCATTAAGTGAAGCCCCTATGATTGAAACCAAGTTCATAGATTCAAGATAACTAAACGTTTAACAATAAAGGTGTCTCCTTGAAACCAAAAAATAGTATGATACCAAGTGTAAGTTTTAAACATGGGGGCTTAACTGGGAGGGCAATATCATACCACGTGGGTTCATATTGGTGGATATATATTGAGGGAAAAATGACATAATATATTGGGGGATATATAGGGGGTAAAGTGTATTATATTGGAAAATATAAAAAATGGAGCTCAAAGTTAATGAAAAAATATAAAGCGGTGTAAAAAATGTTAATGAAAAAATGGATACCTACAATATCTAGCGAAAGTAGGGGTTTTTTAACTTGGGAAGCTATATAGGGTTTATATTGGTTGGGGGTTAAATAATGTGATTTTTAGAGGGATTTTCCAATATGTAGTCAAATTAAGGGTATTGTTTAATATGCCACGAACATATGTGATATGTTAGAGGTTCACTAAGTGAATCCCCCGTGGTTTTAAACCTTTACAATAAAGAAATTCATACAAGTATTCTTTATAAAAAAATAGTAAACAATAGAAAATATTCTTATAAGACTCAAATATTTACCCTAGCAACCCTTAACTAAGAAAATGGACAAATGTTTAGATTCACACCTCTAACTCTCATTGTATTTTCTTCACCATTTACAATATAATATATAATATCCTATGACACTCAAAATCTTAATTTATTAACCCAAATTATATTCCTTAACTAGAATTACACTATAATGGATTGAAAAACTATTGTTTGAAAAACACCTATAAAAAAAGGCCAAAAGAAGGCAAAGAAAACCTTATTTATTCATTTATTTTCTGGTACTACACCTTGAAACCTATAACTATGAGGGACAAAAAAATCCTCATTTTCTCCATGTGCAATGTATAATGCATGAAGCTAATGATTGAAATAATGTAACGCATACCCAACAATGTTTCCTCATAACTTTCATGATTTCCATGAGATATAAATCTTTGAGTATCCATTTTTCTCAATTAATTTCTATAACACACTATAAAACTAGATTATGGATTGAATTGGGAGTTAAAGTCATGGATATTAACTCATTGAACATATGATATAGCACAATAATTCATGGGATATTATGGAATACTCCTAATTTTAATGGATATTAAAAATATTTCCCAAATTCCTTTTGTTGAAACCCCTTTTCAGTGTAACTTTTTAATCTACAAAAAAAACAAACAAACACACAAATTTTTGCTAGAAATCCTACATATTGAATTATACAGTCAAAAATCTCTTCAAAATTGCATAGTTATCGTGTTGTTTTTTCTGAGTTGAGAGGCTCATTCTATATCCCAGTATGAGGGCAATGTGCAATTCCATCTATGCTCAATATGGAGTTGACATGTGTTCCTCTAACAATAAAAGTAAAATATTATATAAATAGAAAAGCAATGTCAGCTATAATAAAAAAACAAAAATTAATATGCTAATGTTTAGTTAGTTGTCCATATACAAAAATATTTCATTTAAAATAATAATGTAAAAAAATGTGTGAGTTGTTTAAACTTATAACTTTCAAAATATTTTCAACATGAAATAAATAAACTTTTGAACATCCGATGTTGCATCAACTTTATCTATCATTTATATATATATATATGAATTATCTATATAATATATGTTAAAGAAAAATTATTTTAATATGATTAATATTGAATCGTATACTTATATATATATATATATAATTTAAAAGAAATATTTTAATTGAATAATATGAGTATACTTACAATATTGAATAAAAAAAAAAACCATTTACCACTCGCTCTCTCAAATGCACATTTATGTAAAAGACTTTAGTGTGATCTATTATATATTTATAATTTTTTAATATATATATATATTAAATATATATATTTATTATTATTAATATATATATTAAATAGAATTTATATATATATATATATAATGGTATTTTTAGTGGCTAAGCCTATACTGTGTAGTGTCAAGCCATATATATATATATATATGTTATATATATATGATTATATATATATTATATATATTATATATATAGATTAAACATTTAGAAAATTAGGTACCGCCGAATACACTGCTAAAAGTAGATAATCATTGGGAACTCAAAAATATTAAAGCACTTACATCAAACATCAATGAATTACACTACATTACAAATATCATATGTTTTACATTCTATTAACTATAGGCACATTGAAATCATATAATAGAACACCATAAATGCCACAAGTACCATTCACCTAGAGAGGAGATTCGATCTTGGCCTTGCTGCTACTTTCACTCCCTTGTTGTCGTCCACCCTAAAGTGTGAATGTTGATGTGATCCAAAAGAATGTCGTGACTCACCAGTTGACCTCCCATCCTACTCCTTGGGTACTCTCCTTCCCAATGGACCCTTGTGCTACAATGGGGTTGTACAATGGAGAAATTATGCTAGTTGATAGAGGTGAGTGCTCCTTGGCTCAAGAGTCCCCTCTCTAAATAACTCTATCTTACCGAACTCAACTATAGCTTGTATCCACTCACAAAAACATAATCTCCCCATCCAATAATAGGGTAAGCAAAAAGATATTTCTCCCATGGCTTTCCCTTTCTTTTATAGGAGACTTCATAGGTGACACTTGGCACTTCATGCATAGTTAATTATTTTTATTAAACTAAAAGTTTGATTATTCATCCACCCATGTGTCACCATCTCCCCAAATCCCTCCAAAATTATTTACTTAAATTTTTAATCAAAAACAATATTTTTCCTCACCCGAACAAGAATCCCTATTTCTTCTCCTAGTTGTCTCTTAATCCCCCTTTTATGCTCCTTAATTTGTGTTCCTTACTGAAGCCAACTAATAAGTCTCATATTTGGTCCCCTAACTACCTCCTAATTTAACTCAAATTTCTTCTTATATGGATATTATTACCTTAGCTCTTGCCACATTGAGGTTCTCAAATTTTATCTATTTTTTATTAATCTTTATTTTAATTCATCACCTTGTTCTCCGAATTAAGTTTAACTATTTTAGGATTTATATTTATAATTAAATCTATGTGTCTCATTCCCCCTTTTACCTAACTACATACTTATGTGCATTATCTACCTAATATTTTCCAACATGGGAAGGGTAGAGTCTTCAAGGTACAATATTTTTGTTTCGTCCTATTCTCCCTTTACCCTAAGTTTATTCTTGATTTAATTATCTTGGTTCTAACTTCATTTACCACTTCATGTGAACTTGTAGGATTTTTGTACCTTGATTATATTTATTAGTTTATTTTTTATGCCAAGGGTTCCAAGTGGGTTGTACCTTTCAAGAACTTCCCTTCAAAGTTCCAAGTGTGCCACGCCTAACAGTTTGTTTATGATGTCAAGGGTGTCAAGTCAATTATTCCCTTCAAGAAATTCCCTTCGAAGCTCCAAGGTTGAAATTCCCAAGTGTTTATTAATGATGCTAAGGATGCCAAGTCGGTCATGCCCTTTAATAACTTCTCTTGAAGTTATAAGGGTTCCACGTCACTTGCCCTTCAAACATCTAGTGGCTACGAGTGGAAAATTTGGGTGCAATGATAGAGACCATTACCATCCTTCATGTTGTCCTCTATAGTGAGACTAATGGTGTCGGGGATCAAGGAATCTGCCTTGATCTGCAGCCCTAGTAAATCATTGTGAAAAACCAAATTAGGGACCTACCCCCATGACATCATGATCTTCAAGGTGAAGGTGTACCAACCCTTCCAGCCCAAGTCACGGTGGAAGTGCTAACGCAAGAAATCAGGGACATTGTCCCACCCCTCCCATGTAGTTTCATCCATTTGTACAATGCCATAACTTGTGTGTGAGTCATTTGGCCAAGAAACTAACTTGTGCCTACAACCACTCACATGTCATTTAAATTTATAGAAAGGTTCAAACGAAACTTAAAAAATTTCAAGGACAAAATATTCATTTCCATAAAACTAGATGGCGTTGACTCATCACATGTGAGTGGATCTAGTGGTTTCTTGTTATACTTGATAATCATCAGTAACAAAGTTTCATAATGTTGGTCATTGTCATTCTAGCATCATCACATGACATAATCATCCACGTCGTTGTTCTTCATGAACTCGAACTAATGTAAGTAGCCAACATAAGGAACACATCCATCACAACTATCGTCATCATAACATCATTAGAAAACATACATATCCATCAAATCTATCATTATCATAACATCAATAGGAAACATACATATCCATCAAGGCTAACATCATCGTAACATCAATAGAAAACATACATATCCATCAAAGTTCTCATCATCATAACATCAATAGAAGGCATACATAGCCATGAAATCTATCATTATCATAACATCAATAGAAAACATACATATACGTCAAGTCTATCATCATCATAACATCAATAGAAAACATACATACCCATCAAAGCTATCATCATTCTAACACTGACTAGGGAAAACCACATCCACCACAACCACTAATAGTAGAATCAACTGTTTGGATCCTCAACCTGAGGTCCTCAAAGAATAATGTGCAAGAATTAGGGCTAAAACAATGTTAATGTCATATCAAGGTTAGTCAACTAGAGTAGGCACTATAGTATTGAAAAAATAATTTTTATAGTTAAAACGTTTGAAGTGATCTTAGTATTTTAAAGTTTGGTATTTTTTTATAAATATATGTTTTTTTGTCAAAATCCAACAAATTTTTTTTGCTCTTATAAGTTTAATTTATATACTCTATATAACATTCAAAAATACAATTTAAACAATGAAAATTTACACATTGTATGTTGCACTCTGAAAGAAGTTTGAACCTAAAGAAATTTGATCCCTCTCCACTCAGGTTAGATTCATGTTTAAAATTGATCTATACTCATTTATCCCCATAATTGTTTTTTGAAATATTTAATCTATGTTGTAGCACAAGCACACCTCGTCCTCTTGTATTCTTTATTTTTAGTTTTGGCTATGAGCCCTTCAACTATGTTTTCCTTTAGCGAGCTTTGTCCACTCATTTTTCTTATATAATTTCATTAATCTTTTCCTTCATCTTTGTGTGCTCATGTTTTCATCTACATATATATTTGTGTGTGTGTGTGTGTGTGTATGTATAATTATTATATTTTGATTTTTTTTTAATATTAACATAACCACATTTGCACATTAGTACATGTGGTTGAATGGAAAATGCCAATCTCAACCTAATCAACCACATTTACTAATGTGTAAATTTGGTTGTGCTAGTTGAGAGTTGACGTGTGGAGGGTGGATTTCCTGATCATAGTTACATTAATTATGCTAATGTAATTATTCATAATGTATCAATCTTATAGATAAATATCATTAATATTTTGAATGATATTATTAATAATATTGTTATTAATGTTAATGTTAATATATTATCATTATTTTAGGTAACCATATTTGTGTAATAATTAATTTAAAATTAATATTAAAATAATAACTTAATATTAACAACCCATGGTCTACCTATACTTGATGGCCAACCATGGTTAAAATGGTCTAACATGGTCAACCAAAGCATCTATTGTTGAATATGTTTAACCATTATCAACATGGGAAACCATAATTAATCATATAAAATTATGGCCAACCTTGTCAAATATCTCAAACAATGTTCATCCATGGTCAACATGGTCAAACCATGGTCATTATGCCCAACCATCGTCAACCATTTTCAATCATAATCTGTCATAGTAAATGGTTAATCATGGTAAAGATTTTCAAACCATGTTACCGTGGTTGACCATGGTTGATCATGGTCAACCATGCTTGACATTGGTCAACTAAGGTCAACCATGGTAAACCAACATCAACCATACTAGCCATAATCAAACAATGCCAACTATAATTCTTCCTCTTTCTTCTTTGTTTACCATGAAAATCATTACCAACCATAACCAACCAAGGTCAACCTTGATTAACCACGAGTTAATGAGGTTTATTATGGTACCTCCATCAACCATGGGTTGCTTCAATCCATGATGATCAACCCTCTTCAAATAGTAATGAAATCATTTTGTAACATTAATGTAACAATCAACCATGGTCCACATTAATGTAACAATATAACAATTAACAACATTAATGTTACATTGTTAGATTAATGAAACATAAATACATTGTTGTATTTATGGTTGGCCATGGTCAAACTTAGTCAACCATGTTAATCTATAGTTAACAATATTCATCTTCAATCAACTACAATAAACCAAGGTCAATCATAATCTTCCCCTTAATCCTTGGTTCACCATCACAATCAATGTCAATCATGGTCAACTAAAGTCAACGATGGTAATCATTATCAATCATGGTGAAACAAGTTTAGCCATGGCAATCATTGTAAATCATGTTCAACTATGGTTAATCATGGTAATCATTGTCAATCATGTTCCACTAAGATCAACTAAAATCTACCTTGACCAATAATGGTTAGCCTTCTTCAACGATGGTCAACCCCACCAACCCACTTCAACCATTAATGTAACTATTTTTGTAACATCAATGTAATATCAACCATGGTAAAAAATAGTAAACCAAGGTTAAGCATAATATTTCATCTTAATCGCTCTTCAACCATGGCAATCATTATTAATACTGGTCAATCGAGGTCAACCATGGTTTATCTTAACCAATAATGGTCCACCCTCTTCACCATGGCTAACCTTGTTAACCATGGTCAACCCTATCAACCCACTTTAATGACAATGTAAACATTTTTGTAGCATTAACATTAAATCAACCATTGTCAACCATGATTGACAATGATCAACCATGGTCAATATTTATAAAAAATTAATGTAATAGTGTAACAATGTTTCACATTAATGTAATATCATTAGATTGATGTAGAAATATTATAATTAAGAAAGGCTATTTAAAAACTTGACCATATGGCTCAATCATTAAATTAAGTAATGGCTTATAGTATATCATTTTAAATTATTTTTTATGTAATATTAAGATTTATTAATTTTATATAATTTTAAATTATAGTATTAAACAAATATTTTTACCTATTAATAATGATAATATATTAACATTAACATTAATAACAATATTATTAATAATGTCATTCAAAATATTAGTGATATTTATCTATAAGATTGATACATTATGAATAATTACATTAACAATATTAATGTAACCATGATCAGGAAATCCACCCTCCACACTGTCAACTAGCACAACCACATTTACACATTAGTAAATATGGTTGATATAGGTTAATAATTAGCATTTTCCATTCAACCACATGTACTAATGTGCAAATGTGGTTATGTTAATATTAAAAAATCAAAATATATAATTAAAAAATATAATTACATGAAAAAAACGAGTGCACAAAGATGAAGGAAAAGATGAAGGAGATTATATAAGAAAAATGAGTGGACAAAACATGCTGAAAGAAAACATGGCTGAAGGACTCGTAGCCAAAACTAAAAATAAAAAATACAAGAGGAAGAGGTGTACTTGTGCCAACATAGATTGAATATTCTTACAAAAAAAAAAGTATGGAGCTACACAATATGGATCAATTTAATATGAAATCTAACATGAACTGGGCGATCAATTCAAGTTATTACATCCTAAATAAATAATATAATAATAATATAGCTTATAAAATAAATTATATGTAATTATTATAAATCAATTTTGATATAATTAAAATATATTATATTGTTTTATTTTCAAACCCAAATTAGAAAAAACTGTGAATACAAAATATGCTAAATGATCAATGAGAAACTAAAACATTCAATGGAGCCTAAAAATTGAGCCGACATTTAAATACTTACACTGATTTATAGACACATTTTATTTACAAACATTAAAAAATGTAAATTCAAACTATATTAAAATGTCAATGGAAAACTAAAACATAACCATGGAACCTAAAATTTGAGCCAATATGTAAATGCTTCTATTGATTTATGGACAATATAACATATATCTCATATTGGGTTGTAGAGTGCCTCTTAACCAATTAAATATTTGATTTATAATTCACATTAAACTTTTTATGGTTACTAATATTGGTTATAAACCAATTAAACATTTTTTTTTTATTAATAGTTTTTAAATATTATATATATGATCATAAATCTTACAATAGAAACGAAAATATAAAAATAGTGTAATAATAATTTAAATTGTTTTTTTTTCTCATATAAATTATTTTATTTAATATGGACACTAAAATATTCCATTTGTGCCTAACACTCTTTTATTTCATTTGCATAGAAATAGATCCATCTTAAAATACAAACCTCTTTTGATTAGAAAAATTGAGAAAATTTTTTCACTCTAGATATTTTATTCCTCTAGGATATTGGTAAATGTAGAGCTAAGATGAATCTATGATCGTTTTGAGCAACACAATAATAAATTATTTTACCTATAACTAATTATTTTATTTTTCGCTTGTTTATACAATGTATACATGGTTGACATTAAAATATGTTATTTATGATTAAAATTTAACACTCTACATATTATCTCCTTCCTACCTTGAATTAAAAAGAATCTATTAACATAATAAGAATTTTTTAGTTGTTCTCTCTATATATTTTGATGTTAAAATATTTACTTAACAGGCTATTGAAATATTTGATTTATTACCCACATTAAACGTCTTTTTGTTGTTAATACTTTTTTAAATCTTACATATCAACTCCATATTAATAATGGAATAAATTACATATCTCTCTTACAATGAAAGATAAAAATATAAGAAATTTTGTAATCAAATTTACTTTATTTTTCTCTATATAAATTTGATATAAACTTTTATTATTTAATATGAAATTAATATTTTTTCAAGTGTCACATATTAAGTATTGAAGAAATTGCAAACCTCCTTCATACGTTGAATTAAAAGAACCTATTAATAGAATAATAACTGTGTAGCTCTTTCTCTATATATATTTTGAAGTTACAATCTTTTATTCAAACATGCATCTCCAAATATTTGATTTATAACCTACATTATTTTCTTTTTGTTATGAATATATTTTTAATTTCTCATATCAACTCCATATTAAGAATAGAATAAATTACACATCACCATCATTATGAAAATAAAAACGACAATTTTTTAATATGTAATTACTTTATTTTTCTCTATATATATAAAAATCTATTATTTAATATGAAATTGTAACAACTAACTGCTTACCCAAGGTCAAAATCATACATATAAAAAAAATCGTAAAAGGCTACCTAATCACTAACCATCACCAGCATTAGATTGCATGTTATATATAACCATAACTCCATTATTGTATTGATGAAAGAGTCAAATAATATAATCTCTCATTAGCAAATTAAGTACATTGATTATCAATCACTCATGTGCAAACTGTTTTTCATTAAGGATGAATATATTGGTTATTACAATTTGATATTTATGATTCATAAATATATTTAATGATCAAGGAGTACGATGGTTCTCGAGGCCTTCCTTGTGCCCTCCTAGTGTGCTCAACTTGGATTGCCACATGGAAGCTATCTCATGGTCACTGTTAATTTGGAGGATCTGACGAATCATGTGTCTCAAGTTGGAGTTAGGGTAACTACCTCCGAATGGATGGCTAAGGGTGATCATTTTCTATAGCTCTCCATCAAGAAAATGGCTATGCAACCCCTTTTCTCTCTTGCTTCCTGTAGCTTGAAAACTAGCCAGATTTTGTCACAATATTTCACGGATACCATCGCCATAGAGTTTCTCAGGCTTACTTGGTGGTTCGACATGTTTACTAGTATTTTTACTAGGCTTATCATGGCAGAAGGTCATCCTTTGTCCCTTCTCCCATATCAGTATGCTGCAAACTTACTGACTGGTGGCTGTCATAGCTCAAAATTTTTGGCACCTCTCTTGTAGTTGCCTGAGCCACGAATTAGAGTTGTTTTCCTTACAACATACTCGGTTAACGAGGGTTTTTACCAAGTCATAATTTATCTGCACTTCAATTCTTAATTGTTTCTCTGCGACAACTGATTAGGGTTTTGTGTTCTCTGTTACAGGGAAGTCAGACAACATCCAAGGGTTTTGTGATGGCAGTTGGTTTAAAGATTTTGGTTGTGACCCAACCTCGGGAACGACCAAGTTGGCTTCTGCCTACATTATGGGCATTCTTTGGTTTTGTATGGTCATAATTCCACTCAGTAAGGTTAAGGGATGCACTTGGTTTATTGTTAAATAAATGTATAAATCTTGTCGGTTATAAAAGGATTGGGTCATCCTGAGACCCCTTTGTTCCTTGCTTCCTGGTTTGGCCGAAGGTCTATGTAATCCTTTGCAATTTCCATGCTCTAAACTATTGTGCACCAAGGGTTTATATTTTTTTTTCTCATTTTCAAGTTAATGGTATATTTGTGCACATCTCTATTTTCGATTCTCAGTTCGAGTTGGTTCCATGTTCCATTATGCCATTGTAACTAATTGACTTATATGGTATAAAATTAGTTTACACAGAGTTGCTTCTTTTTTGTTAATTCTCTACGCCAGATGTGTGTTGCCAGTGCTACTTTAAGAGCATGAGGATTATTATAGTAACATGTTTTCTGGTTGTTTTATTTACCTCCTTATGTGTGTACTTTTTATTTACAACCCTTTGATAATTAAGTATGGTTAATTAATGATAGGCTCTCGCTACAAGTTTAGTTCATTTAGAATTTGATAATTATTGTATGCTTGCACTACAAAGTTTCGCTATCTAATATTTATGTACTGGGTTAACAATATACATTTATTTTGTTGAGGTTCTGAGTGAACATATTCACTCACCCTTTGCTGGGTATTAGTGCTCATGCAGTTAATGGTTCCATGTTATAAGAAATTTATATTCCCCAGTCAATTATTAGCCCAAGGTGTTCCATAATCATTAACCAAGTTTTCTGATGATTTATGCATTGTATACCAACCTGAATTTTCCAAATTTAGTGCGAATTTTCAGTTAATTTATTTAGCAAGGATTGCTAGTACACTGTTTAATTTTTGTGGGAGAAAGGTTTCTATTTCAAATTAGCAGTTCATTAATCATTATAGGGTTGGTCTCCATCCTAGGAATGCTTGTGAGGTTACTTGAAACCATTAGGGGATTTTTGAGGTCTAAAATGGACATCCTAAGGAAATTATAAAATAATGGTGGAAATAATAAAATAATATTAGATTACATTATCAAATTTTAGAGGGAAAAAATATAAAATTATTTTTTCAACTTGTATTTTCAATTTATCTCCATATGGGTTTACTCAAATTTCGAGCGGAAACACTTGTTGGATGCATAATTTGATTCCTCATCCAAGGAGTACCCATGTTGCATACTTTCGATGGGCCCTACTATACGAAAACTGAGAAATACATGAAAAATGTGATTGCAATCACATTTTTCCATGTATTTCTCAATTTTCGTGTAGTAGGGTCCATCAGAAGTATGAAACATGGGTAATCCTTGGATGAGAAATTAAATTTTGCATCCAACGAGTACTCCTGCTTGAAATTTGAGTAAAAACTTAGGGAGATAAGTTGAAAATACAAGTTGAAAAAGTAGTTTTATTATTATTATTATTTTTTTTAATCTTTGTACTTTTTTACTCCAAAAATGGTGAATCATCCCCCATGGTTGACATCATCATCTTGAATCCTATTGGTTCTTATAAACTTTATTTTGGTTGTACATTTTTCTTAGGAGGCCCATTCTAGACCTCAAAAATCCCCTAATGAACTTTGCCTATGGGCTAACCCAGGTGGCAGGCATAACCACCAAACCCATTATGCTCAGACTTAGAAAAATCCTATAAAAAGACACTCTAACACTTGTTCACTTTCAGGCTCTCTCTTAAGTCCTTGATGATGGATGGAGTTACCATCTGAAACGTTGGACGGATAAGATATTTTACATAATACCCTTCTAGAAATCTATAGCAATAAAGCTAGAGTAAGTTATGTACATTCTTTTTTGTCTACTAAGGTGGTTTGTCTTGTCTTCTGTAATACCCGGATGAGGTTTCATGTCATAACCCCCATTACTTTATTTACTATTATTTCAAGGGTTTCCTTCCTGTGCTTATGAAGCTAGATTTACACTAAGTTCTAGTTCCTTACTATGTTTCATATCTCACAGTTAAAACTCTCTTCTCCCTGCTAAAAGGGAAATCTACGAATTGTAGAAATAATCCCAAAATTATCCTTTCCATTGGGACCTGTATTCTGCCAGATTCACACCAACAGTTGTTACCTTTTAACATTGTACCATTTCTTTAAGCAATTCCAGTTATTAACAACATTTGATCCAAAGGTCATTGTTTAGATTACTACTTTAATTTTCTACTGGTTTTTCACACCATTATGTAATCATGACTCATGCACAACAACGTTTTTAGATTCCTGTCCCTTTTTCCTTCTACACATTTACCATTAAGCACAAAAATCACATAATTTGACAGAATTCACATTAAGCACATAGATTCTTTCAATAATAAAAAATCATTAAGCAATAGGGATGATTCTTTACTCAACAGAAAATGCTTCCCTAGTAAGATTTAAATTCCTTGTAAAAATGTATAGTATATAATAAAAGTATATGATCGAAAAATACTTTGAACACCAAAATTCCCTACTTATCTTTGATTCATTCATTTTTTTAAGAAAGCATATTAAGGATGAGTACGCTTCTCCCTTCCAATTGAATTGGCAATTACGTCGAGGTTCCTCCCCTAGCATTCACTTTCCAGCATAGTTGAATATTAAACTCTACATGTTAAGTTCTCAGACCTTGGGACTTCCTAGTCTAGCTTGGAACATTTAGATTTTCATCTGACTGGAGAGTTTCCATTGGCCCAGAACCAACTCAAGACAACGCTCCAACAACATTCACATTCATTCTCTTCCTTCCTCAGGTGGTTCTACCTCCTTCAAGTGGCTAACCCCTTCTAATCCCTTAAGAGATGTTTTATCTCCAGGATTCAAAATGAAAGGAATAACTACCCTCAACTGTTTCTTGGATATTTTAGATTAGTTAATGTGTCCTCATCCTTGTTCCACTTCTTAATATATTTTCTTTAGACTTATCACATAATAAAATTTATTATTTTTTTCATAAATTGTTTTCCTTCTTTTACTTGCAACTAACACTAATAAAAATATTGACAGTAATTCTGGAATTTATTTCAGCACCTGAGGGTGTTACATCTTCCCCCACTCAAGCATAACACCGTCCTCAGTATTCATTCCTGCTCTTGAAACAAGCTAGGATATGCTTGTCGCATGACAACCTCGTCCTCCCAGGTGGCCTCTTCTGGGCTAAAGTGCTTCCATTGCACCTTAAATTGGGTGATAACCCACTACCACTTCATGGTTTCTCTCTAATAGAGAATACATAAAGGATCTACTTGAAATTCCCTGTTTGGTTCGACCTGTCGGCATCATTCAAATCATTAATTTGCATGTATTGAATCATTAATATATGCATTTTCAGAATTCATTTATAGTTACTTTTATATCTTTCCAGTTACTAACGTGTCTGGAATCATACACATACTTCTTTAACAGGGAAATGTGAAACACATTATGAACCCTTATATAACTTGGAGGAGCAAGTTGATAGGCCACTGGCCCTATTCTTTCTAAGACTTGGAAAGCTCCACAATAGCGAGGTGCTAGCTTAGTGCAGATACTCCATTATAGGGTGTTCTTCCCAGGTTTTATTCAAACATAGACGTGATCTCCTATATGGAATTCTTTGTAATTTCTTTTTTTGTCTGCATATGCGTTCTGCCTATCTTGAGCAGCCTTCAAATTCTGATGGATGTTCTTTACCTCCAATTCCATTTCTGCCAAGATGTTGGGTCCCAATATCATTTTAACTTCTAGAATACTCTAGTTAGTAGGTATTCAACACTTCCTTCCATATAATACCTCATATGGGCTCAGTTTCAATGATTCTTGGTAGTTGTTGTTATAGGAAAATTCAACCAAATGGATATAGTCCTCCCATTTGGTTGGTTGCTGCATTATGTACATTCGTATCATGTCCTCCAAAACTTGGTTTACTCGCTCAGTTTGTCCATCTATTTGAGGGTGATAGGAGGCACTTAATTAATTTTCATACCTAATCCCGTAAAGAGGGATTTCCAAAATGCAAATGTAAACTTTACATCCCTATCTGAAATCACCATTTTTTGCATGCCATGCAACCAAAATATATCTTTCATAAAAATATTTGCAATTTCTAAAGTTTTATAACTATATTTAACAGGAATGAAATGACCAATTTTACTTAACTTTTCCACCACCACCATGATGAAGTCATGTTGTTTCCAGGTTTTGGGTAAATCCAGTTATAAAGTCCAGTGTAATTATCTCCCACTTCCATTCAGGGATAGGAAGTGGATGGAGTAAACCAGCAGGGTGCTAATGTTCAGCCTTAACTTGTTGACATTCTAAACACTTGGTTGGATATTTCGTGATATCTTTCCTCATCCCAGGCCAAAAGTATCCTCTTTTGACTGCAATAAATAATTTTTTATACCCAGGATGGGCAGCATAAGGGCTACGATGAAATTCATCCAGTAACATTTGCTTAAGGGTTATTTGATTAGGTACATAGAGCCTTCCCTTGAAAGTTAATAAACCCTTCTCATTTATACCATATTTGGATTGGCTTCCAGAATTTTGTGTTTGTTTAGTTTTCTTCCACTAGAATTTATATTCGGGGTGCTTAAATGTAGCTTCCTTAAGTTTCTCAGATATATCAAATTCAATTTGATAGTACCGAATTTCGTACACATAATGTATCTTTCAGCTTAAGGCATCAACCATGTGGTTCTATTTTCCTTTAAGATGTTTTATATCAAAATCAAATTCACTCAGGAAAGAAGTCCACCTGGCTTTTCGGGCATTCAAATTAGGTTGTTTAAAAAAACTAGTCAGACTACTATGATCCATCATTAGTATAAACCTCTTACCCAAGAAGTAGTGGTCCTAAACCTTCAAGGCATGTTCTACAACAATGAGTTCTAGGTCGTATGGTTAATACCTTTGCTCATGTTCCTTTGAATTTTGTGATTCATAGGTGACCAGTTTACCATCCTGCATCAAGACACCCCCCACCCCTTCCTGACAAGCGTTTGTACATACTATAAATTCCCTCTCTGGGTTAACAATTTTTAACACAGGGAAAGTTGTCAATAAATGTTTCAATTGATCAAAACTATGTTGACACTCTGTTGTCCATTTAAAATTTCTTCCTTTCTTTTGTAGAGACATCGTGGGGTAGGAAATTCTAGAAAATCCTTCAATGAGACGTTGATAATAACTAGCCAAACCCATAAAGGATCATATATCTGCAACATTTCTAGGAACAAGCTATTCTAGGATAGTTTTGATATTTTCTAGATCAAACGAAATCCCTTCAGAGGATATTACATGTCTTAAGTACTGGATTTGTTCCTTAAAATTATGACATTTACTGAATTTAGCAAAGAGTTGGTTTTCTCTTAAGGTTTGCAAGATGATTCTCAAATGTTCCTTATGCTTTTCAACATTTTCGAATATATGAGAATATCATCAATAAAAATCAGAACAAACTTATCCAAATAGGGATGAAAAATCCCATTCATTAAACTCATAAAGGTTGCATGGGTTTTGGTAAGCCCAAAAGGAAACATAATGAATTCATAATGGCCATAGCGTGTTTTAAAGACAGTCTTACAAACATCATCATCCTTAATTCTAATTTGATGGTACCATGATCGTAAATTGTTCTTAGAGAATACCAAAGAACCTTTAACTTGATCAAACAAGTCATCTATTAGTGACAAAGGGTATTTATTCTTGATAGTTAGTTTATTTAGCTATCTATAATCAATACAAAAACACATCGTTCTGTCTTTCTTTTTTACAAATAAAATCGGTGCTCCCCATGGAGATACACTCGGTCAGATATACTCTTTGTCTAATAATTCCTGTAGATGTAAAGTAAGCTAAGTCAGCTCAGGTATACTCATACTGTACGGTGATTTTAACACCAGGGTAGCTCTAGGAATGATATATATAGTAAAGTCGATGCTTCTTTTTTGGGGTAGTCATGGTATCTCTTCAGGAAATACATCAACAAATTCCTATATGAAGGGTACGTTTTCTAATGCAGCTAACTTATCCTTGGTGTTAGCAAACCCCAATTGAATAACAAAAAAATGGTAGCCTTTTCTGGCGCATTTCTTCAGTTTATTAGCGAAGATGTACAATAACTTAACGTTCCTTTTAATTCCTTGAATTTCTTGTCTGCTTTCTTCCTCTGTGAGGAAACTGATGGTTTTGTTTGTACAGTTTACTAGGGACCAATGTCCTTCCAGCCAATCCATTCCTATTAACACATCATAAGATCCTAAAGGTAATATATTCAGGTTTACCTTAACCTGTTGCCCTCCAATCTCCATAGGACAACTCTCCACCTTGGTTGTCACCTTACGTTTCGCCCTAGTGGTCAGTTGCACCGGACATGAATTTTTAAGCTTATTACTAAACAAGTGAGATAACTCAACTATTTTTGGACTAACAAAACTAAGACTTACTCCAGGATCAATTAAAATAGACACAGTTTGGTTAGCTATCCTACTTTCAAATTCTATCATGGTGGGTTGATATTCCTCCTGATGATCTTCCAGAGTAGCAATAATCTTTGGTATATTTCTAGCCACATCCCCTACTGTAGAGGCTTCTTGAATGCTTGTAGTAAGCCTGGTTTTAGTGCTATGAGGGGAATTCTTATAGTAGTGGGGTTCCCCACAACCCCAGCATTGCAGTGACAACTTCTGTGGTTATGCAGCTTCGAATTTGTTCAATTCTTTAGCAAGCTTAAACTTGTTTATTGCTCTGCTTCCTTGGTGACCTTTTCCCATATTTCCTCCCACAAGTTTCCTGGGTCCTAAATTTGTTCCTCCAGGTTTGGTATTTTTATGGTTACTCGAAAAATTCCTCTACCCCTTCTTAACTGGCCAAATTTTACCACTTTCTCCTTTCTTCCACATCTGTTGATAACAAATACAATCCTTTCTTATGGTTTCATCCATCGTCTTTGGATTATCGAACTCCAACCTTTCCTTCATAAAATTTGGTAGACGACTGATAAAACATTTCACTTTCGCCTTTTCTTCCTATATGTGAGGAACATAGCATAGCAAAGAAGTAAATTTAGTTATGAACTCATCCATGGACTATTGTCCTAATTTCATATCATGGAACTCCTTTTCCTTTTCATCATAAAACCTTTCGGATAGATATTGTCCTTAAAATATTTTTGGAAGGTGTCCCAAGTCACCTCTTGCTCATCAATGTTACAAACTGTTTTTGTTTCCTCCCACCAAAGTGTGCCTTTTCCCTACAATTGATAGATTGCTAGACAAGCTTTTAAGTTATCATCATATTCATAGATCTAGAAGTACTTATTCATATTAATCAACCATGCTTCTGTAGCTTCTTCTTCTTCTCCGTTAAACAATGAGGATTTATCCTTTTGAATTCCCCTTGTAACATGATTTTGGGTCTATTGGCTCCCCTTCCCCCTAAGGTATTACCATATTCTTCCTCCTCCATCCGAGTTCCCTCACCCTCTAGGTGATCTTCATGTTGTCGCCCCGTTTCTTCCATATTTTCAATATCTGGACTAGGATCTGGGTTCCTTGTATTTTTTTGTCTAAGAGACTTTTCAAGATCCTCTCCTACTCCAACCTTAGCCTCTCATTATCAACTCTTAAATTTTTCATCTCTTCTCGCAACTGTTGAACAACCTCCAGTAACATAGCGTTCACGTTTGTAGTGCCTTCTGCTAGGTGGACCCACATCTCTGGGTTAGATCCATCTCTTACTGATGATCCCCTCTTCATACTACTTCAGCTAATTCTATCTCTCTGTGCAACATTAACACTTTGATTATTATTTTCCTAGAGGCGACAATGATATAACCTATGGCTCTGATACCACTTGTAACAACTAACTACTTACCCCAGGTCAAAATCATACATACATTTTTTGTTGTTGTAAAATGCTACCTAATCGCTAACCATCATCAATATTTTATTACATGATATATATAACCATAACTCCATTATTGTATTAATGAAATAGTCAAATCATATAATCTCTCATTAGAAAACTAAGTACATTGATTATCAATCGCACATGTGCAAACTGTTACTCATTAAGGCTAAGTATATTGGTTATTACAGTTTGGTATTTATGATTCATAAATATATTTAATGATCGAGGAGTGCGGATGGTTCCTGAGGAAGGAGTTTGGTATTTATGATTCATAAATATATTTAGTGACCGAGGAGTGCGGATGGTTCCTGAGGCCTTCCTCGTGCCCTCCAGGTGCACTCAACTTGGACTACCTCATGGAAGCTGTCCCACAGTCGCTGTTGATTTGGAGGATCCAATGGATCATTTGTCTCAAATTGGAGTTAGGGTAACTACCTCTGGATGGATGATTGAAGGTGTTCATTTGCTACAATTCTCAATCAAGAGTATGGCTCTGCAACCCATTTTTTCTCCTGCTTCCTGTAGCTTGAAAACTAGGCAGATTCCGTCACAGTCTTTCACTGATACCACCACGAGAGAGTTTCTCAGGCTTAATTGGCAGTTCGACATGTTTACCAGTATTTTCCTTGGTGTTATCATCGAAGAAGGTCATCCTTTGTCCCTTCTCCCATCTCAACATGTTGCAGACTTACCGATTGGTGATTGTCATAGCTCAGAATGTTTGGTTCCTCTCTTGTAGTTTCCTGGGCCACAAATTAGAGTTGTCTTCCTTATGATAGACTCAGTTAATGAGGGTTTTTACCAAGTCATAATTTATTTGCACTTCAATTCTTAATTGTTTCTCTGCAGCAACTAACTAGGGTTTTAGGTTCTCTGTTATAGGGAATCCAAACAACAACTAGGGGTTTTGTGATGGTAGTTAGTTTAAAGATTTCAGTTGTGACCCAACCTCAGGAACGACCAGGTTGGATTTTGGCTACGTTATGGGCATTCTTTCATTTTGTATGGTCATAATTCCACTTAGTAAGGTTAAGGGATTCACCTAGTTTATTGTTA
The DNA here is from genome assembly GCA_000404065.3 of Pinus taeda. Classification (NCBI taxonomy): domain Eukaryota; kingdom Viridiplantae; phylum Streptophyta; class Pinopsida; order Pinales; family Pinaceae; genus Pinus; species Pinus taeda. The sequence goes on from APFE030503751.1 coordinate 23,253, forward strand.
AATAAATGTATAAATCTTACCGGTTATGAAAGAACTGGGTAGTCCAGAGACCCCTTTGTTCTTCACTTGCTCGTTTGACCCAAGGTCTATGCAATCCTTTGCAATTTTCCAGCTCTAAACTATTACACACCAAGGGTTTTTCTTTGTTTTTCTCGTTTTCAAGTTAATGGTATATTTGTTCATATCTCTATTTTATATTCTAAGTTCGAGCTAGTTCTTGTTCTGCTATGCCATCATTAATTAGTTAACTTATATGGTATAAACTTAGTTTACACAGATTTGCTATTTTTTTGTTAATTCTCTCGACCAAATGTGTGTTGTTGGTACTTCTTTAAGAGCATCAGGATTATTATAGTAATAGGTTTTCTGGTTGTTTTATTTACCTCCTTCTGTGTGTAATTTTATTTGAAACCTTATGAGAATTAAGTATGGTTAATTAATGACACGCTCTCGCTACAAGTTTAGTTCATTTAGCATTTTGATAATTATTGTATGATTTCACTACAGAGTTTCGTTGTCTGATATTTTTGTACTAGGTTAACAATATCCATATATTTTGTTGAGGTTGTGAGAGAATATATTCACTCACCCTTTCTAGGGTATTAGTGCTCATGCAATTAACACTTCCATGTTATAAGAAATTGTTATTCCTCGGTCAATTGTTAGCCCAAGGTGTTCTTTTCCATGCCATACTCTTTAACATATTTTTCTGGTGATTTATGCATTGTATACCAACCTGAGTTGTCCAGATTTGTTGTGAATTGACAATTAATTTATTTAGCAGGGATTGCTAGTACACTATTTAATTTTTGTGGGAGAAGGGTTTCTATTTCAAATTATCAGTTCGTTGATCATTATAAGGTTGGTCTCCATCCTGGGACTGCCTGTGAGGTTGCTAAGAATAGCTTGGCCTCTGGGCTAACAACGGTGGTGGACAAAACCACCAAACACATTATGCACAGACTTAGAAAGCTAGAGTAAGTTATTTTTTTCCTTTCCATCTACTAAGGTGGGTTGTCTCATCTTCTGCAATACCTGGATGAGGTTTCATGTCATAACCCCCATTACTCTATTTAAAATTATTTCAATGGTTTCCTTTGTGTGCTTATGAAGCCAGATTTACATTAAGTTGTAGTTCTGTAATATGTTTCATCTTTCACAGCTAAAACTATCTTCTTCCTGCTAATAGGGAAATCTACATGTTGTAAAAGCAATCCCAAAATTATCCTTTTCATTGGGACCTATATTGTGTTAGATTCACACTAGTAGTTATTGTCTTTTAACATTCCACCATTTCTTTAAGCAATTCCAGTTATTAACAACATTTGATCGAAAGGTCACTATTTAGATTACTACTTTACTTTTCTACAGGTTATTCACACCATTATGTAATGATGACTCATGCACAACAACGTTTTTAGGTTCCTTCCTTATTTTCCTTCTAGACATTTACCATTAAGTATAGATTTCACATAATCTAATAGAATTCAATTTAAGCACAAAGATTCTTTCAATAATAAAAAATCATTAAGCAACAAGGATGTTTCTTTACTTAATAGAAAATGCTTCCCTAGCAAGATTTAAATTCTCGTAAAAATTGTACAATAGATAATAAAAGTATATAATCACAAATTACTTTGAACACCAAAATTCCCTACTTATCTTTGATTTCTTTAGTTGTTTAAGAAAGTATATTTAGGATGAGTACACTCCTCCCTTCCAATGGAATTGGCAATTATGTCCAAGTTCCCCCACTAGTATTCACTTTCCAGCACAGTTGAATATTAACCTCTACAGGTTAAGTTCTCAAACCTCATGACTTACCATTCCAGCCTAGAACATTCAGATTTTCATATGACTGGAGAGTTTCCACTGGCTGAAAACCAGCTCAGGACAATGCTCCGAAAGCATTCACATTCATTCCCTTCCTTGCTCAGGTGGTTCTACCCCCTTCTAGTGGCTAACCCCTTCTAATCCCTTGGGAGATATTTTATCTCCAGGATTCAGAATGAAAGGAATAATTGCCCTCAACTGTTTCTTGGAAGTTTTTAATTAGTTAATGTGTCCTTGTCCTTGTTCCACTTCTTATATTTTCTTTAGAATTATCACATAATAAATTTATTATTGTTTTTCATAAATTGTTTTCCTTCTTTTACTTGCAACTAACAGTAATAACATTATTAACAATAATTCTAGAATTTGTTACCTGACTAAGTCCATACTAAACATTGAAAGAATTACAAATCTCTTCCATACATTGAAATAAAAAGAACTCATTAATAGAATATGAACCTTCTACTTCTTTATCTCTATACATATATTTTGATATTAAAATCTTTTACTCAACATGCATATTGAAATATTTGATGTATAACCAACATTAAACCTTTTTTATGTTATTAATTTTTTTTAATATTACATATCAACTCCATATTAAGAATAGAATAAATTACACATCTTCCTCACAATGAAAAATATCAATATAAGAAATTTTTAATTTTAATTACTTTATTTTTCT